>OMLM01005694.1:23764-52741 GCA_900302695.1 Helostoma temminkii | reverse complement strand
TCTACAGTGGTCAGTTTGTGCCACTCTAAAAGTCATCCCTTAATCATAAATAAGAGTTTGAGATTAGATGGAATAACCCTTTAAATGAACCAAGTATCACCAAGTTCCCCGTACAGTGAGAGAAAGAAGGCTGGGTGAGATGAAATGGACAAAAGGTATAAGGTAACACAGAGAGTGAGACAGAGAAATAGAAGAGTTTAAAGTGAATTAATTTCCGAGCTGGAATTGTGTAATATCACTATACTTCTGAGGATAAGTGTAATACTTTATATTACACAATGTGCGCACACCCACAGAGTTATGTGAGATATGGAAACATTGTTAGCCCCCAAAGTAGGAACTCAGGACGCCCAGCATCCTTGAGGAGGTACCACAGGTCCCATTCAAATGAAGAGTGGGACAGGTTCACTGCTTCCTCATTTAGCAGTCAGCACCATGTGAAAATGGCTATATTGATCATAGCGTTCTCTGTGGAGAATGACACGCTTTGTAATTGATTTTTTACTCGTCTTGAATGATCGAGCTTCTTTCTGCGTTTGTGAAGCCAAATAATCTTACTGTATGGCAAAGTCAAATTATTATTAATTTATATATTCATATTTGGTTGGGTTTATTTGATTTCACTCTCAGCATGATGATGTTTTACTCACTTCTTTAAATGTTTGGGAAGGGCTTCTACTTCTGGCAGAGGCATAGTACATAAAAAACACATACCAAGGGTGTGGCAGTGTTTAAGGGACCGAATAGCTGAAAAAATAAAAGGGTTCTCCATAGCGCTGTCACTGAATGACGCTGCTATGGAGTAGATTGAGTAGATCACCAGTTTGTATCATAGAGCCAACACAGACAGATGCCTTTGCCCACTGGCGATTCAGTACACATTGTTTCTGGACTATGAAGCGATGATAATGCAAACTCGACACCTGAGTCCACCTGTGTCGTGGTTGAATACACAATATGCAAAAACAACACATTTTTAAACAACATCACTGGACTATTCTAATAAACTTTAACACAGCAGAAAAATAAGAGAAACAATCTGAATCCTGACTCAACAGCACCACTAAGGTCATGTCTGTTAAAACTGTGGAAAGTTCTAGGGACTCTTGTTGTGCAGTAGCAGTCAATAGCACAGCTTCTTATTGTGTCATCGAAAGTTGCTAAATTAACAACTAAACCAGCATGTGTCTATATGTGTTGTAAAAGAATGTGTGATGGTTGCCAGGACAAGCTGATGTGCTTGTATTTATTTATCTATTTTTCCTCCAGTGAATTATCTAACACATTCAAATAGAGACGTAGCTTTGAGGAAAGAGATCAAGCCTATATTGCAGACCAGGGTTCATGAAATCCACTCAATTCAAGAAGCAGATTTTCTTCTTTGTCTTTAAGCTTCTTTTATCCAGGGAAGGTTTTGCTGAGCACGCATGCACTTTTCCAACTAAACCCTGTTCCTCATTAGTACTTGTGAATATATTCCCACCTGAGACCTGGGGGAAGGGGGGGGGTCCCTCTCCTTAAATAAATCACAACCCAAAATCTTTGTATTAACACTTTTAATATTTATCAAACATTCCCTGTAGACTTTATAGGTGTCTGTTAAGGGTTTGTCCCATTCTTTACAGACTGAGGCAGCCGTGGTCATGATGATTTCATGGCATATTATGGAATCCAGTGGTGACCCATTTTCATGCCATGAAAACATCCTATACAGTACTGTATGTTTGTGTGATTTGTGTTGAGGTGTATGCGAAGAGAGAGAGAGAGCAGTCAATTCAGAGTTGTGCAGGTTTTGTGTTCTGAGGCATGTGTTTGTATGTGCAAAAGATGGAAAAACTAAGTAAATTAAGAATAGTGAACAAAGAAATGAATAGAATGAGAAAAAAGTTTCTGTGGTCATGGTGTTCAATAAGCTATGTGTATGTGTAGTTATACATGGATTTGTGTCTATATCCCTTCGAATCTGCCTGTATTTGTATTTGTGCATGTGTGTCTTTCCATTAAGATGTGCACATTAGTGTGTTTGTATGTATACACACCATTATGTGTGTATGTGTTCAAGCATGGCTGTCTTTCTGTGACCCTGTGCTTGTGTGTGCGTGTGCAAGTGGAGAAGGGCTGTCAGTTTCGGTCTGGTAGTCAGCATAATTAGAAGTCTCTCTTTTACCCCTGTCTCCTTCTTGCTGTTTCTCTCACCTCTCTTTCCTCTTCCTCCCTCATTTACTCTCCTCTCTCTTTTTTCTGTGTTTCTTCCCTACTCTCTTCCTCCCTCCTTCACATTCTTGCCCCTGTCCCTCTGAGTGATGACTTTTAAAGCATCTTTTCATTCTTCACACGGTGATGAATGGAGGAAAATCTGTCCTCTTCTCTCTGTTTATTCTCCTTTCCATCTCTGTCCTCCTGTACCCTTTATCCCAGCTATTCAGTTTAATGAAGTCGCTTCATTTAAACAAAGGCAGTTCAGATCAAATTGTGATTAAGTAAAGTGTTCCTGTGTGGATTGGTTAAAAATATTAGAAAACAATGGCATTTTTGAAATAATACTTTCAGAATAATACACTTATTGTTTGTGTTGTTGAAATTAACATTATGTTAGTATGATATCTAACCACCCGGTTATGCTAATGCATGTGGGTTGCTATATGTGCAAACTATGAAAACAAACATCTTATTTTTTTATCGTTAGAATATATGTTACTATGTATTTGTGAACTGAACAATAATAACAATATATATTTGAACAATTTTACAATTGGAACAAACCTTAACACTAGAGCACTAGTCACACCCTTAGTTTTACCAGCTTTATATAAAAAAAACATGAGTACACATATGGAGTCCGGACAATGACATTGTTGTTTGCATTGAAAACAAAGCCAGGGCTGAAAAAGGAAACATTGCTATTGAAATATATATGTGTTCCAAAAAAAAAAAAAGCTGTATTGACACTGAAGAACAGTATTACTACTTAAAAAGCTACAATGAAAAATAAAACACAGATATTTAACTATCCAAGAATACATTTTTATTTTCAGTGCCAAATATTAAAGCCTCTGTCCTGGCTCCATACACATAAGGCTGCAAACAACATGGCCATTGTTGTAATTTTAAAACCAACAGTAGACTTTTGTTCACAATATTTATTAAGATGTTGCACTTCAGTAATTACCATTTTCACAGACAGTATGTTTAAGCCTCATGGTCTGTTGAGGGAGAACTAACTCACCCATAGTGGTGTTTTGCCAATTTAAGCAAAGTCCCAATTGCTCTTGATATTATTCTTAGTTTTCAGCCTTTTTGCTTTAGCATGTCACCAGCTAATAAGTAAAAAATGTATTCCTGTCTTTTCTCTGTCAGATTTTTTTCCTCTCAAGTAATAAAGCTCTTCTCCGAGTTTAATCCCGAGTCTTGTCTCCCCTTGAGGTACAGCTGCCTGTCAGGCTGGGCACAGCATCTTGATTGCAGTCACATATGCATCAATCAGTATGTTTTGTAGGTCTGTGTGCATACGTGTGTGCCTTCTTTCCTGTGTGTCTCTCATGTGGCTCTGCCTGTCCCTCCTGGTTCCTCAACATCTCAGCTCTGATTGGTTGTGAAGGTACAGAGATACCGGCCTTAATTGCAGCTCAGGCTGCCATTGGTCATTATAACCATCACTGTGATGGCCCTGGAATAGTCTGGATAAATGTGGATTGCACAGATGCAGACACACACACACATATGTGGACATACACACGGTTTTTGCTTCAGCTGGAATTCTGTCTTGGGTAATTGGTTGAAAAAGCATTTCGTGAGATCGTCTTGCTTTCCCTGTGGCCCTGGCTGCCATTGTAAATAACTAGACTCATAAACATGAAAGGCAAGTGGATGATCATCCTGATTTGAGACTTGAACACTTTCATTTAAACTTTAATAATACACTAAAGGCATACTGCCACTGCATCCAAAGCTAATCCAGTGATAAGCTAAAATACACACTGACTATGTACAATTAAAATGGGTTAAAACATACATTCAGAGGTGGTAAGTAGCTGAGAACATTTAGTCAAGTTTTGTACAATATAAGTACATAAGTACAATTTTGAGAGGAATATTTCCATTTCATGTTACAGTACTGATAGTACCCTTTTACTCCGCTACAAATCAGAGGAGAATATTGTACTTTTACCTCACTACATTTCTTTAACAGCATCAGTCACTTTTTGCAGGTTTAGATTCTTATATAAAATATTGTAAACTAATGAAGTGTCGATGTGTCATTTATAGATTAACCTCCTGTCACCACATACGATGGTTAAAATCAGCTCCACCTTTACCGACTGCTACACAGTCTGTAGGTAACAGCACATTTTTTCATTTATCATGTTCACCTTTGAAGATTTGTCAAACTAATGTGAACCAGACTTCTACATTTATGTTATCAACAGCATCAAATTCACCATTGTTTAAAATACACAGCCATATTTCTTAGTGGAATACTTTTACTTTTGTACTTAATTACATTTTTTCATGCACTTTCATACTTTTTCTTTGAGTAGAAAAAAATTTGGTACTTCTACTTGTAGTGGGCAAATACTTACAGTTTTGCTTGAGTATTGAGTTTGTGTACTTTGTACGCCTCTGTATAGATTTTCACTGGGTAAGAGAACGCAAAGAATAATTGTGTAGTTGTGGGAACTTACACCATTCCTCAGTAAGAAAACAATCAAGCCCTATATAACAGCATGTCCCTTCTCTTCTGAAGTGTCCTTGAGCACGATGATGCAAAATCCTTAGCAGTTCAAAGTGTTTCTGCTACGTACAGTAAGCTGACTCTGCAGTCTGATTCCCCTGTAGAGTGGAAGAAGTGAAGAGTTTGTCCATCGGGGATCGATAGAGTGTAGCAAAAAATGCTCTGGACCGACTTCACTCCTGGACATGGAAAGGTTTTCATCCAACACCTGTGGTGTGTTTGATATAAAAGGATCATTAAGATCAAAGGGAGGAGATAATGATCCTGATGTGAACCATAAAGTCCAAGGAGATCAATTACATTTACATTTTACAATTTAGGCATTTAGCAGGCGCTGAAACCCAGAGAGATTAAGAATAAGTACACCAGCAGAGCTGGCTTCACTTCTAATTTATCAGTACAAGCAGTCTGTAAAAGGAAAGTGCAAAGGATAGAAACAAACTCGACAGTCTTGCTCTTTTATCCACATGAACAGTTCCTTCCAGAATCCTGTATCACCATCCCATTACACTGTAGTGTGGCCACATTATTCTCATTAGTATTCCTAATAACAGTATTACTCTGGAGTACTGTAACCATACAATACTCACCGTAAACTGTTTATCCACCATTTTAAACTGGTATTCATGGTACAATATTATACACTGCAGAGCAACAATACTTCATGCCTACTGGGTTAAGCTGACAACTTCCTCCTACTTCCCTCTGCTTAACAGCCTAACACCCCTTCCTCCCTACTCTCATAGGACCAAACACGGTGACTGTCAGGTGCATGTAGTCTCTCTATAATCTTTCTACAAACAAATAGTTGTCATTCAATTATAAATTATTGAGTCAGGTTGAAAAGTGTTGTTAAAGCAAACTGAAACTAACCTTTTATCACTGTGCATTTTGACGTGTCAGTAACTGAGTGGCAGAAACAAAGAAATAGCCAGCTTTTGATCTTGTAGAGGCACATGGGGTGAAGAGAAGAGAATGCTCTGATCGCTTATTGATTTTACCTCTCAAGTCAAGTGGAAAGGTAGCTCAGTGGCAGCTGACTGTTGTGAAAACAGACCTTGCCCTGTACTCTCACAGCAGGGGGTTCCTGTGAAAAGATTATCTTCTAGTAAATCACAGACACGACTTTTTATTGGATTCAACAGTTCTGACTTTAGATACAGTATATATTTCATGAATATGAAATTGTACATAAACATTGTAACCAGAACCAGGATATTTTAGACCAAAATATATCTACACTATCACTTGTTTTGTCTTTTAGTTTATTCCTACACTGATGTGCATACGCTTCAGTAAAAGACTGGATGTAGTGGATCATTAATTATTATTACTGGGCCAATACATAATTTATTAAATACAGTATAAAATATATGATTTACCATGAACTCCTAATGGGCTTGAAAGCCTACATGACAGTAGTTTGTGTGTATGTTTTTTTGCTGTTGTATAACAGCACCTGTGTACTGTATGTGTTTCTCACCAGCTGTAACACACAACACACACTGCTTGATACACACTGACTAATTCTGACTGCAAGCCCAGAAAAATACACACAGTATAGACAAATACAACTATGTCAAAAGAATTGTTCTCTCTTTTGTCTTTCAGGTTTCATTTACACATGTGGCGGAACACTGAAAGGTCGAAATGGCAGTATAGAGTCACCAGGATTTCCCTATGGCTACCCTAATGGGGCAAACTGCACCTGGGTCATTGTTGGTGAGGAAGGAAGCAGAATTCAGCTCATCTTCTTATCATTTGCCATAGAAGAAGAATATGACTTCCTGTCCTTGTACGATGGACATCCCCACCCTGCTAACTTCAGGACCAGGTAGGACCTTTTTTAATCTGACAAATGTACAAAGGCAATATTTAAATTGTTTTCACTCGTCAAACTATTTTAATATAAAATATCAGCAAGCATATGAATTGTGGATTATTTCAAAATTAGGAGGCTAATTGGTAGCAGGTGAGGTATCACAATATAAAAGGAGCATTTACCAAAGGCTCAGTCGTTGCAAGCAAACTCTCAGTCGGTTCCAACAGAATATTTCTGCATTGGAAATCAACAAATCCACCTAAGAGATTGTTGCAGTTGAGTGACCTGATGGAATTCATACAGTTAGATAAGATAAAATATTCACTTTGCTGGTCTAGAGGCAATTTCTTCTTCACCCTGTTCTGACATATCTGGGTAAACTCAAAACATTACCAGATACCCCTTCAGCAGTACCTTCCAATCTATGACATCATATGATCTGCAGAACTGATTATTTCCTCTTAATTGATTTATTCTTTTTCTTTCTTGTTAAGTCTGTATCTATATCTGCTCAATGCCACTTACTATTGTAAATCTGTATTTATATCAGGGCTCAGATAAGAAATGGTTGGGAGTCTTTTTTATCTCTTCACATGCCTGTCCAGGTGTCAAAATGTCTTTAGATACATACCTATAACTGTGATGTATGTTTAGTATATTTACCCTGTAGACTGATGTTGGTACATAACTATATACAGATTTTCTTCCAGATACACATAATAACTTTTGCCTTTATGTAATAGTCTCATTCCTATTTTTTATTTTGCATCCATATTCTCTTACCACCCCTCCTCCCTCTTAGGGAGTTGGTGGGTCAGGGGCCATAGTTAATAACTTGCTCATTGCGTATTAAAATAATGGACTTTATTAGCATGTGTACCTCCTGTATTCCATGCTTTTTTTCCAAATACAAAAGAATATTTCGCAATGCATGGTTACAAAGAATTTGCAGGTAGGTCATTTCCAGTACATAATATTGTGAGAGGATTCAGGGACTTTGGGATGTAAAGGCCAAGAGCTGACTGAATGTGCATGACCTTCAAGCCCTCAGGCAGCATTGCATGAGAAACCATCATGCTACTGTCAACAAAGTACAGAACTGTTGTTCACTACTGCATCTAGTAATCTAAGAACCTGAACCTCTATTATGCAAAGAGGAAGCCACACATAGTAGTGACTAATGAGGATCCAAATAAACAATAAACCTCTATTCTGTGCATAAATGCCAGTGAGTTCTCTGGGCACAGGTTCATGTCAGATGGGCCTCATTCTGCACCTGCTACAAAAACATGGCTTCATAGACACAGAGTGTGTGTTCTTGGCCGGCCTGCCTACAGTCCAGATCTGCCTCATATTGAAAGTTTATGGTGCATCATGAAGAGGAGGATCAAACAATGATCATCACAGACTGTTAAGCAGTTGTAATTAAAATAAAAAGTGATGTAACACTGTGGTAAACATGCCTCTGTCCCCAGCTCGTATTGAGTGTATGACAGGCATCAAACTGTTAGCTTATATTTGCACAATACAATTACTGTAAGGTTGTCATGGAAAACACTGAAGATATTTTCCATAGAGCCGTTTGCGTTCGTGATCAGTTAGGCCCTGCCTAACTGATATTAACCACATTTAAGGTTAATAGTCCTATGGTGTATTTTCTGGTCTTTTACCATTTAATACTTTTAGAAATCTTAGTTTTAATACACACTGATAAGTACCAGGCTTTTCTCTTGGGCAATACTATTTCAGTGGAACAAATTACCTTGTAAAGCAATAGGGTGCTGTCCTGCTGTAGTACACAAATTGCCAGGGCTCAATCATCGCTACCATGGTTTCCCTTTAGTTATTGAACTATTTTATTGAGCTCCTCTTGCCAGACACAATATGAAAAAGAAACTAATTTTAGATAAGGTAGTAAACGGTCCTTGCTTTATGATTTTATCAGCCAATCAGCAGTGCCTGTGACTCTATTCACATTTAACCCTGAAATTAAATTATTATTAAGTTATTCAATTAAGTGTGAAATGGGAGACTGCACAACACCGATAGAGATTATTATATGCTGAAGTTTCGACAGATGTTTTTTACACATAAGTTCACCCACAGAACAGCTCTTATCTTGATTTAAACAGCGTTTAAGGTTTTTAAAAGTTGAAGGGATGTTTACGCTTGCTTATTCAGTCAGAAGAAGCTTTTGAAATTAGACTTTTAATTATTTGTCACATGAAGCATTTGACAACATTTAAATCTGCTCACTGAAGCCAAAACCAAGCTCCACCAGTAAGAATCAAATGTCATGAATGAAAAGTTCCTGCATCTGGCTTTATGTTAAATTAACACATTGACATGTGCAGCAATTGCTTCTTCTTCTTAATATGCATGTGTGTCAGCCATGGAACAAAGTCACAACATGAGTGATCACTGTCATGTTTGAAGCACTTAGTCTCTGGAACAAAAATAAGACGTATCTGTGAGTGAGGCACTTATAATTTCTTTTTGAACTTTCTTTTTGTCACTTTGGTTGTGGACATCTACCTGGAAGTAGAGCTCTTGAAACTGACAATCTCTATTCAAATGAACATTGTTGCTTTAGTCATGAACATTTAATGTTATCAAGGCAAACCCCGCCTGCACAGTTCAGAGCAAAAATGGGAAACGTCTATCGAATACATCAGAGAGAGCAAATAAAATTCCTTTTTGCATGTCTCACTCTCTAAATTAGCAGACAGACTATTCACTAGAGATTTCCACAGGAGAATTGATTTATTTATTTGTCTAAAATTGCATTGTCAACATTAGACAGGAGCTTCCACTGTTGATGGGGTTCTGGGTAAGGTCAGAAAAGGATTTCTTTAATTACATCAGGCAACTGTGAGAGGCAACTACCACTGATGCATGGCTAGGCAAGTAAATCTGGTTTGGTTCAGTTGAGGAAAAAGGATTTGGGTCATAGAGAGATGAAATGAGTCCTCTTGATACTTGGTCTCTTGCTGAAATCCAATTTTCTCACTGTGGGGAATGAACTATGTTCGTTTGGTTCAACGGGCATCATTTCTACGGCCAGCTGCAATAATCAAACTCAATCCAGTGACTTTTAATGCTCAAATTGCCATACTCGGTTAATTAACAGGGAAGTGAAAGAATAGAATACAATGGGTGGCATGAGATTTTCCTGTTTTGTTTTGTTTTTTTTTGCATAGAACAATAGAAAGAGAGAACAAACACAGAGGAGGAGAAACTAAAAGATGCCCTCTATGCTTTTATTGGTTGATTAGGATTTCCTGCTTATCTGAGATAACAGGAAATGATCTGCTGTGTGAGCGTGTGGGCTTATGTTTTTGTGTGCATGCGCATGTGTGAGAGGATAGTCTGCATAGTTACAGTAACCCTGCTAGTTAAGCCAAATTACCACTGCTGTGTTATTCTCTCTCTGTCTTTCCTCTCTCACTTTCTCTATCACACACAAACACATGCATGTGGACACAGGGCAAAAATGGTGATTGAAAGGTCAGATCTATTAACATGAAAATGGTAATTGTGGAGGAAATGATTAATGCAGAAACGTACTGCACACGTCTGTGTATGCACACGATACACAAACACCAGAAGTACACAAGTCTGATATCTTTTTTTTTCTGTGTGTGTCATAAAAGTGACTAAAGCCTTTTTAGGATTTCTTGAATTACTATATCTGATGACACATGAAGACTCAATCAATTCTTCCTTGTGGGACACACAAACACAGCAGAAAATCAAAGGCATAATTTCCAAAATTGTATGAAAATTACCAGTAATGACAGTTTTTTCCTCCATCTTATGACAACACTCGAGGTGATGCTGCTTGTCCTCAAACCAGGGTTACATCTATCCATGAGTTTTACAATAAACACTTCAATCAGGAGGTGAAAGTGTTTCTCCAGTGGTACGTTTTCATAAACAAGTAAAGGGCACCTCCCTTGATTGCTGAATGCTGCAAAGCCACAGTCCAACTTGGCCTGTTGACAGCACAGCAAGCGTGTGAAACATCTGAATCATATTATTTACTGACATAACGCTAAACATAGATTCAAGCTCTGTGAAATAACAATTCCTCCCTGTCACCCCCTGCATTATTTACTGACGTGGTCTGAAAGTTGAGATTACTGACAATAACAAACTGCAGTAAATGTTTTGAGCTTCGGGTGGATCTCATTTCACCTCCTTCAAGAACTTAACTGTTTGAACAAACAGTTAAGATGAATGGAGGTGGTCTCATTTGTGCTTTGCTGTGATTCCAGCACCTTAAACACATGCATATTACACAGGGCCTTACATTACACATTCCATATCATTTAGTATTTCTTTTTGGTCAAAGCAGGTTTAATGTAATTTATGTGTCCACAAGGTTTTAAAAACTTTTTTTTAAAAACTACATTTGTTTTTCTTTATATTGGTAATGTTAGTTGAGTGAATTAATTCCATAAACACGGAACCTCATGAGATGTCTGAACTGCAAAACTGGGAATACCTGAAAGAAAACTGAGCTAATACATAGTTGTACTAACAATTTCTACCCCAGCTTTCCAGGGAGACTTTTCTTAATTAAACTGATAAAATGTTTTAATTAGGGTGATTAAACTATTTAATTAAACCCAGTAGCTTATTAGAATACATAAATGATCTAATTGATTGTGTTCTTTGTTCATCTTGTAATTACTATTGTATATGACTAGTCCAACCTGCCTTCATTAAGACAAAAAACTAAGAGAAACAAAGCAAGAGCCAAAGGAAAAGAAAAGACTGCAGGGTGATGATCACTGGGGATCTGAATGTAATTTTTAATCAGAATTATTCCCCGATGTGTCACAACTTTTTGCAACTTCCAAACTTCTCATGCACAGACACTAAAAATGACAATCAGTGCATAAGTATTTTTCAACTTTGCCAGTTTATGTCAGTGTGAGGATGAAGCCTCCTTGGTTTTATGGCTGCCTTGGCACCAGGATAATCCAATAAACCATCCATAATTGTGATACTAGTGTGCACATTAACATACTCATTAACAGAGAAGACAGAGACACCAAAGAGAGATGGAAAAGAAAACTGTGTGACAGAGGCAGAGTTAAGAGGCAAAGACAAAGTGGATTGGAATGTAATCATTTTGAATTAAATTGAAGCCTCCTGAGGTGTACTTGATTTATCCTGAGAGACTCTTAAACAGCCAGTGTGACATTTTGAAATTAAATCTGTTAATTGTCTTCATTGGTCATTTGTCACATTGTGTTATTGGATCTTGAGCTTGTAGATATTTTTTGGTTTGTTTTTCAATTAATAGAAATGCCAGCTCACGTTTTTTTATGTCTGATAATATGGCAAGTGGTTAACAGTGCTACACTTAAGAACGCCAAATTTATTTCAACAGCCTTAATAAATATCGGATTAAACTCAAATAAAGGCAGCACAGATTTGAGCAGGTTTTCCAGTAAATGTCCCACAGATTCACACCGTAGACGTACTTTCTAAGAGCAGAGGTTTAACCAATGTTTATTCGTGTCTTTGGAGGCTGACAGACAAGCACTTTGTTTAACTGGTTTGTTGAAAATTTGCATAAAGTTTAACATTACTTGCTTTCATCCTGTCACTTTGCATAACTGTAGTCCAGGTCTTCTTTTTTCACAAGCTGCCATTTGAAATGACTGGCTTCCTGTCACTCATTGAAGTTTTGTTATACTAAGTTTATACTAAGGCAGGGGCACACACTGTAAATTCTTGGAAATGTAAGTGGGACAACAAGTAGACTTGAGAGGATTTAGTAGCTGTCTGAAACCTAATAATGTGTCAGTTCTAACAGAGCATCCGGGAGTTTTTGGGCGTGGATGGATAGATGGATGAAATTCAAGTGCTGAATGATAAAAGACATTGACAGTGAAGTAAATTTTGCCAGAGTTTTACAGGAACCAGATTGAATATTTGAGCTCAGTGGTTATGTGGCACTGAAAAAAGCTTTGACAAATGCTTAAGTGAAAACTGGTCATTGCTGTCAACATGCAAAATAAAACCATAAGGCAATCGTTTTTAGTAATTGCAACAGAAAGTGGGTCAGAAAATATTCAAAATAAGCCATAATGGGGTTTTGGGGAATCATAAAACAGGTTTACATGAAACAAGGGAGTGTCTCAGAAGAATAATTGAAAGCAATTCAAAGACTTTGAATGTACCACCTACTGGAACACTACATTTGGACTCTTTTATGAATAACACCAACCTTCCTACCTAAAAATCTGTTCTTATTTAAAAATGTATAACCAGGGGGAAATCCTTCAATGAGGAGGCATCTGCAGCAACCCACATTTCTGTGGAAAGAAAACCAAGAATGCTTGAGGAAAATAAAATCAATCACAATCAGGATTAATGTATGTAGGAGATGCATATGATCAGGCATTGTTATTGGTAAAAGCAGTACTGACAACTTTGTTATGTGAGTGTGTTAAAATTGATAGTGAATTACCATGACGTTACTGTGAAGACAAATGTCATAATTTCCACCGTCATCATTATTCATTACGTCTACGGTGTCTTCTGACATGTTTCAATTCTTTACCGGCATACTATTTCTAACGTGTTGAGGATGTATCCCAATCTGGTTATTAATCATCTTTATCGTCTTTACATATGAAGACTTGAGATGTGGGTTTATGTTTCACAGAATGTACAAAGCCCAGCTAGCAAAAGCAGTTACTGGGGTTGTGTCAAGTGTGTATGAATATTTGATCAATGCAATCTGTCAATCTGTCCCTTTCATCTAATAGTTATATTTGTTTTGTACATCAAATCTGTTATTAAAACTAAAACAAAAATTTGCTAAATTACAGTAGGTTTGTGTGGATGCATGTGAACATTCTTACTGGGTCCAATTGTAAAAAATTCAGTTCAAATTATTAGCTTTATGTGATTAGATTGTGTGGATTACATTTATATAATGCAGAGATGGAAAAATAAAGGAATGTGAATATAGTGTGAACTGGCTTATGTGTGATATCAGAGACAAGTATTTGGACTCCATTAAAGGGTCCAAAATAAAGGGTTAATAATCCACATGGACGAACGGCTCACAATGATCTCACATCTTATCTTTATTTAACATTCATCCGCAAAGTTCTGATATGAGTCATCTACACATTGTTGTTTCTTGTTTGCACTTTCCTCAACCATGTATTTGTCTTGGAGAATGGCATCTAATAACTCAAGGACATGGCTCAAGTTATATATATAATTTATGGGTTATAGTTTTACATTTTGTTTCTAGACTACAGAAAGTACAAAATGCCATATATTGTCCTAAGCAGTATCTAACAGATTGCTTCTTAGCTTACACACAAACAACTTAAGAATGAAAAGCAGATGAGCTGGAAAAGAAGAAGGAACATTGACATGTAAAGGGCTTTTTTTTGCAATGTGATATGTAAAAAAATATATTTTCATTTAAGTTATATTTTCAACTAACTTTTGACAAGACAAAATGTATAAAAGCATTAATATGCAAATTATGAATATTTTTATTTTAGTAATGAAAATTGGTCAACTAAGAACTACACTGCACTGCTGGAGAACCACCATAAAGCGAGATGATGCTGATCCACTTTCCTTGCATCTGTACCATATATGTAAAGCATCCCATGCAGAATTGGTTGGATAGCGTAAGTTATGTCTGGACATTAAAGTCTGATTTGAAGACTTGCAATTAATAGTGCACACACTCTGCATAAAAAGATCTGATTTGAGAGAAAATCTGAACATAGCTCAAGTGAGAGAAGGAGGGGCTTAAAAGCATGCTGGGATCGGATAAGTGGAGACAGGTGTGGGGATGTGTGGTTGGAGGTTAGTGGCTCCAAGCAGATGGAACAGTTATGCATGCGGTGGTGGGGGGAGGGCAGCAGCAGAAATACAAGTGACAACACAAAGTGAGTAACATGAAATATGCTTTGTGTTGCCCTTGAAACCAGTAAAACCCCCTTGGCGTGATGTTCCCTGAACGCAGCATGAATGTTGCTGCTCGTTTAAGTGATTAACTACACAAATTCAGGTGTGGAAGGTGCATCTGCTTTTCTTGGCTAAAAATTTGCAGAATTTGGAATAATTAACTCTATGGTCGAGTAATGTGGCTTCATACTGAAGAAGTGGACAGCTAGCATATGAAACTGTGGCTGGGCGGAGCTACTAGCATGGTGGCTAACTGAATATCAAGGGAGAAACATATGTTGTATGTCCTTAGTTGATTCTTTCCCAGTGTAATATTGAAATTTTGAAAATGTTATTTATCTAGCATTTGGATGGTGCTGATGTATCTTGCCTGTGGTATTTCTTTTATATTGTCAAGAATTGCTGTTGTTCAATGAAAACCATAGAAGCAAAATGTTATTTTTTTTCAAGGTGTCACTGAAGCAGTGATGTTAGAGAAAGCTGGGTGTCCTGAGGCTGATGGAGCAGTTGAAACAGGAGCATCCATCTTTAGGCAGCTCACTGAGTGAGTGAATGAGGTTACATGGGAGCAAAGCAGGTGAGACGGGAAAGGGTTTGGTCAGGGCACTGGCAATATGCTCTGTGGTGCTTTCTTCTGGACATACAAGCATAGTGAAATGTGAGCTGAGTGTTAGACTGCCACAATATCTTCCTATAAATTCCGTGGTGAAGCCTCCACTTTGATATAGTGTTGACTGGGCAGTATACCAATTCTGCTATTCTCTGAATACCTCTTTGCTCCTAAGCAAAATCATCTCTATGTGTGTGTTATGTTGTTTACTCCTGATGAGTTTTTGATAACCCTTGATTTGTGGTAAATCAAACTGTTAAAAGGCACAAATTGCATCTCAGAACTGACCTTCTGCATATTTAATATGGTTTTATGCAGATGTGTTTTACACATATAAGCTTCCTAAAGTAATCAGACAAATGATGTAGCATATAGGCAAACTATTTTTCTCTTTATAATTGGTTTATCGAAAGGCTGGATGGCATAAAAGCACCAGGCACATATCACAGCCACTGTGAGAAATGTATCACTAAGTGTAAGTTTTTCTGACTGCCTTAAAATCAGAATCATCTTTAGATTTTTGTAACCAAAACTCATATTCAATTGTTGTTTTGTGACCATGACTAGATGAAGGGGAGAGGAAAGGGAGGAGAGTAGCAGATAAGAAATAGAGGAAAGAAGATGTAATGTGGAGATGTGTCCATAGGAAAAGGAAGAAGAGGAAGAAAATGGATGAGCAAACAGAGGAATGGCCAGAAGGAAGGAAATATGCTGAGATAACCAATATAGCAGCAGCAGACGTATCCTGCATTAAAGTCCAGAAGTTACTTGGTTGGACTGTATAAAATGTGCAACAAAACAGTGTACATAATAGAAGTTATTTCTAAACTGTAGGTAATGTAATGACCAGTAGCTTGGGAGCAGTGATTGTTACAGCCCGGTGGACATACACCACAGAAACCAACTCCACACAGCTTTTATACATTAACAGATTTTGCAGATCCTTCTATTGAGACCATCGTGCTACGGCTGTTTGTGGAGGTTTTCATGCAGCTTGTGAGTGTTCAGTGTGTACTGTTTGTATGAATGAGAAACAATTTGTATGGGATTCTCTGTTGTGTCCCTTGGCAAACTTACAACCACGATGCAGCAATGCAGCAAGCAAACTAATAGTGAGTTTAATTGTCAAGCTAAATCTAGACCCGCAGTTACAACTGCTTCATCAGCAGCTACACTGAAAGTTGTTAACATCCACATTCATGGGTGAAACCCGTCATACTAGACGCCAGCGATAAGCTTAAAATGTGATGAAGATCTCTTGTAGAATTTGTTTATTTGGTTTTAATGAGATTAGAAGCCCATACACTGGTAGAGCCTAAGAATCTAACATATATACAGTATATTAGTTTGCTTACTTTGAGCCCATCCATCACAGTATTCATGAAAGTATGACAATCTATATCTCTTTTGGGTTACTATTTACTGTCTGGTTTATTTCCTGCTTCCTGTTTCTGCTCTGACCCAGTTTGCATCCGCAGTCCTCTACAGCACCAATTTTACACCTGGCTAAGTCACATCCGTGCCCCCTGCATACTAGGAAATATGCCTAGAAAAAGAGAGAGAGGCAAACACACAGTCACAAATTAAAATTATACAGGGCACAAAAATTCTCTCTCTCTCTCTCTGTCTCTCTCTCTCTCACACTCACACAGACACACAAGGACAACACATACAAACACAAAGGCCATGGGAAACAGCAGTGTGTGATTGGTGTGAAAATAAGCAAATATGGTGTTTGATGTTGGGGCAGAATTCCTGGGCATAAATGAACACACCTTTTCATGAAGACATTGAGAGGTGCTTATGTACTGTAAATTCATATGGCAGTGAGTGAGCAGTTTGTGTAAGTGTGAATCGAGGTGTGTTTACCCCTAAGGTAGTGCTATTTCATCTCTTCCTGCATCAGTTCTGCCCTGTAGGGGTAAGCGTTGTGTGTATGTGTGTGTGTATATTTGAAGATCCAAATAGCTTTGCTCAGGTTAAAAAGACAGAAAGGAAGAGAAAAAGATCATTCTTTTTTCTCTCTGTGGCTTTTTCCTTTAGGCTTTTCTCCTTGTGTGTTTCTGTGTATGAGTCTCAGACCAGCATTTTCTTGCTTCAAATTTAGAATTACTTTATATTTGCTAGTGCACAGTCAGTTTCACTGACTTTGTAGAGAAATTAAGCACACAGTGCCTCAAGCATGATAAACTTACTGCTAAAAAGGCACCACATCAATCCCCGCTGCCAAGTAAAGTGGGACATGAGGCCACTGTAGCAGTGTTTATCTGCAATTATGCAAGTCAATGAGGTAAATGCAAGGTGGTTTTGTGTATACAGTATGTACTCTATAAATAGTTTATGCATGAACTACATGAAACAATATTCCACATGAATAAAAAGAAGTAAAATATTAGAAGAACACTATCTGAACAGTTTTCTTTCTGTACCAACCTATTTTGCTGTAAACAACATTGTGTAGGTAGTAGGTATCCATCGGGTGTCCAATTAGGAGTAAACGATCCCTCTAGGAAGCTTGGAAGATGAGTGTGGACCTTGCACAGTGTGCAGGGAAACGCTGCAGGTGGGATTGTATTTATGCTTTTTGTAGGGATGCAGTCATTGGAAGTTTAAATGCTATTTTTAGCCATTAAGAAACCAGTAATATTTGTAATGTAAATACAGTGCTGTGGAAAGGGCACATGGTATTAAATTTGTGGCTCTACAGGATTGTGTTAAAGCATCTGTGACTGCTTCAGATGTTGTTTGGTAAATACATTTTTGCAGCTTTTTGTTGGAATTTTTAGTATCTCAGGGTTTACAGAAAGAAATGTGATCACTGGAAATCATTTCTCTATGAATTTGGTGCATTATTCCTTCAAACTGCATAATTTCTCTTTGTCAGTTTTACTTTCTCTCAATCAATGAAAGAGTTCACATTCACTACTGTCTTACGCACAGTAACTAGTATTATGTCTTTCTCACGCAATCTTTCTCAGTCTTTCTAAGTCAGCTGTTCTTTGAAAGAATGTAATTCACTCTTTCATCTCTGTTTCTTAATGACTGTCTTTCAGTCCCCCTCTGTGTCTCTCTTTTCACAATATTAATTCAACCCTCCACTCCCCACTCCATGTGTTTCTCTCTCAATTCTTCCTGTAAATGTCATTAATTCAGTAGTGATAACCAGCTATGTTCTTTTCAGCTCAGCCTGCCACAGATTATAATTATAATCATTACAATAACGTTAACAGTGAGTACAATACTCAGAAGTTAAATCCCATGGTGATATATCTCTCTCGAGTCTTTGGAGCTCCTGTTCTTTGTGTCATATTGTGTCCACTGAAGCCCGTAGAGATTATGTATGCGTGCATTTAATACACCTGGGACTGCTGTTAATTGATTTTTTTTTCTCCTCATTTTCTTTGAGTGGTCTGTTCAGTATAATGAGAAAGAAGATGGGTGCAGCTTTATATCATACGCAATAACTTATCCATTACAATGAATGAAGCTAAATAGTACCTATTAACCTGGTACATCAGAAACCATGGCGTATTAAAAAAAATAAGAAATGTTGGCATGAATTGTTTAAATAGTCTTTTCTCTAATACTGGAAGTATAAAATGTCCCTAAAAATAAGTCTTACCTCAGAGCAAAAAATTTGGTATTTCTAATTCCATATTTTGTACTCTGATGTCAGTTTGGTATTTCCTGGCAGTATAACCACTTTGAAAGGGCAAAGATGTGTACCTACAGTTTTCTGTTCATAAATATTCATAGGTGACATTACACAATATGAACAAGACATCCGCAAACAGTTAATAGCATTTGCCACTTGTGCCAAATCTGAGTGTGGCAATAAACAAAGCAACTGCATGTGTGAATATGGTAAGAAGTAACAATTAGTAACAAAAAAAGGTTCAAACACCATTAAGAATTTTCTACTCAGAAACAGCATCATTGCTTTTGTGAGCGCAGCAACACAAACAGCCTCAGAGGCTCACAAACAATGCCTAGGTGGACCTTTTTGTTCTTTGCAACTTCAAATTGGACTATTGATACTCCAAATAAATAGACTTTGATTCTGGGTGCTAGGTCTGTTGAGTTGTGCATGGCCCTGGTGATATCCACTTAGCCTTTGTCATGCCTGGATTTCTTAACCCTGTTTGTTTTGGATAGGAGGCTAATGAGAACCAGGGCAGTGTAGCAAGTCAGCCAGTATACCTTGGATGACACTCCTGTCTGGTAATATTGACTGTCCTCTGTGTGTGTGTGTGTGTGTGTGTGTCTGCCTGAGTTTTTGTGCGTGTGAAGTTCCAGTAATCCCAGTGGCTAAGCTGGTAATCCCCTCAAGCTGCCCATTAGCCCCTCGACACACACATGTACTGACTCATACACACACATATGCGCACTCAGACAGTTACTTCAGGGCAGCCACCCAGGTGTCAGGCAGACTTTTCCTCAGGGAAGGATCACTATGATCAGCCACAGAGCTGGCCTGCTGCCTCTGGAGGGAAGAATGGAGACATTGGCTGGCAATACATACAGATTAAAAAGAGGGAGACAAAGACAGAAGGCAAGATGAAGAGGAAAACCAGAGAAAGGGATAGCGAGGTTAGACTGAGACCGCTAGAGAGGAGAATAGGAAAGGACGAAACTGGAAAGGGATATATACAGGACCAAGAAGGAGCAATTAATAAAAATAACAAGGATTGAAAGAAAATTGCGCACACACACACATACATAGTTAGGCTATTTTTCTAAAATATATATTGCATTGCATAGGATGTTGTCATTGATCATTGATGTATTTGATTGTTTTTGTTACTGTAATCACATGTGCTGATATGTGCTGCACGAATACCTTCTAGTTAATACCTTCAAACAGATAATCTATTTAAATCACAAATGGATTTTCTGAAAAACTTTAATTTTGTGGATATGTCTGTACCTGAAATGCTTTTGCTCACCTAAGTTGATGTGATAATTATAAATATGTACAGTTCATGTAGCACACCTTTTATAGTTATGTGGCATTTCTTTAGACAATGTCATATTGAAGTCTCATAGCCTACTACCGTCCCTAGTGAATTTTGTAGTGAACTGTGTAGGCAGGAAGAGGCATGTTTCTCTCATTATGTGAAGACAACCACACTGAATCTTTACTTTTGTGACTCATTCAGTTTGAACAGTACTATGCTGATGTGGGATGAGAGCAGTCGGTCCCATTAGTATGTCACATAACACAAACACGGAGACACAGCAACAATGACTCATATACTCTGTGGGTATCCTGCTTCTGTTTCTCCACACCTCTTTCCTGTCTCTACCGCCATTTCTAGACAAAAGAGTTTACATTCTCATTTACTAGGATCCCTTTAAGCAGTCATTAACTGTCCAGGTGAAGATTAATAATTACTTTCTGTGATTATAATGAGAGATCTTTAACACTGGCTGTGCAGTTATGATTATTGCTCACAATTTTTTCCCTGACAGCCTAAAAGAGTCAGTTCTTGTGGTTGATTTTTTGGAATCAGTTGAAATGGTCTGTTGTAAGGATGTGAGCAGCTTTGACAAGGGCCAAATGACAGCAGGGCTTGTGGGCTATGCAGCAGTCTGTACCTACCAAAAGTGTCCAAGGAAGGATGGTGAGATCACAGAGGAGCTAGTACAAATTGCTGAAAAATGTAGTGCTGGCCATGAGGTGTCAGAACACACTGCAACTTGCTGCGTAGGGGCTGTGTACTGTCTAGCTGCAGAGTGTTCATGCTGACCCTTGTTCACCACCAAATGTACCTACAATGGTAATGTAAGCTTCAGAAATAGGTGATGGCCCAGTGGAAGAAGGTGGTGTTATGAACTGCATTTTCTTTTACGTCATTCAGCGACTAGTTGCATGTGCATGACCTAACTGTGATGGCACCAGGATGTGCTTCCCACAGTCCAACCCACTGAGGCCCCACTGTGCAGTTTACAGGACTTGAGGATATGCTGCTGATGTTGTGGTGACAGACACCAGAGGACACCTTCAGATGTTTTGTGGAGTCCATGCTTCAGTGTGTGCTGTTTTAGTGACTGTAGGCAATGGCTACCAACAGGTAATGATGGCCTCATTTGGGAAAAGCAAGACACTAACCACTTCAATTAACCACAGGTGCAGTCTCTACACAGGTTCTAGACAAAGGATAATTTATTCAGATTTTCCACCCTCAAAGGAGATTTGGAAAATGGAACAGAGACAGACAACAACAACAACAAAAGAAAGGCCAAGACACAGAGAGAGTAAGAACAATGTGGTTTTCTCTGCTCCACTGCTCTCTCCATTATCCTACAAGTCAGAAATACAAGAATTGAATTAAAACACCATGTAGTGACCTTAACACACATGCACATGCATGAACACACACAGTGTTGATGTATCAATTAATCACTGTCATTTTGTGACGGTCGCAGTAGGCTGCGTTGGTGGTGTGTGTGTCTTTGGATGTTTTGCAGTTTTTCTGCTGGGTTGGTCTACATGACATGCTTTAGTTATACCAGTTTGGTTCTGCACTTACAAAACAATCTATTTTATTTTAAAATCTTATATAAAATATAATTTAAATATAATTTAATGACATTGTGTTTATTATCAGAGATGCATACTGTAATAAAAGTGAGACAAATTAGAAGAATACTCCATTACAAAGAGTGTGAGTCTTTCTTTTGTTGGTCTGTGAGTCAGTTACAACACACACTGTTAGGTGCTAACCAGTTGAGGAAACATAGTCCAAGTGAGGACATTTTGCTCCTGAACTATTTGAAGACTTTGGACTGCAGCTCTTTTAACACATAAATGCCACCGTATATTTGAGAAGGTGGCCCCCTCTTTAAAATGCCTTTGCCTATTTACTGTCCCAGCACAATATTAGTGATATTAACATGATGTCTAACACACGCCTCAGATATGTCACTTTCTAAACATTACTGGTCATTGAACTGTGATGGTCCTTTTGCTAGTTTTGCACATTTAAGACATGATTTGGACTCAAACACAGTAGATGGAGGTTAGAATTGGAGTAATACTGGGGCATAGCTAGGGGTAACAATATATGACTGGTTGAGCTGTGTTAGGTTTAGATCGGGGTTAGACATTTAGTTGATGATTAGGGTTAGAGTACAGTGCTAGGAAATACATTATGTCTATGGAGAGTCCTAACAAGGATAGAAATACAAACTTCTGTCTGTGTGTCTAAGTCATTAGTATGCAGTACTGTGAAGGGGCATTGCGTTATTAAAGATTAAAACTAGATGACAGAATATAGCCTGAGCCCTGGAGCTAAAACTAAAACAGTAGGAAACACTCAGAGAAATACACACCAGCAACCTCAAGACATTCACACACAAAAAGGCATTTCAGCATCCACTGCAAGTTAACTATATTCATAGTGTATTCATACATTGTGTTGTGTTACAATGTTATTTTTTTTTACAATGTAGCAAATTCCAAACAAGTCATTGATTCTAGCCAGTTCATTGCTACTGATGTCATGGTGTGCACATGAACTGAAGATATTCACTGACTTCATGTCAAATACACAATTCACTTACCTCAACTTTATAGGGTAAAAGCTGTCCAAAGACCCACTTATTTAGTGTGCTACAGCCCATGCAAATGCTTTTACACACATTATGCCTTAAGCAAGAACCACTCATATGAACAGATTCATTCTTTACTGCCACATAAACGATTTAAGAGAATTTATGACATTTTATTTTATTGCACTTGCATATTATTTCTTGGGTTTAAACTGTCGCGATCCATGTCTTTGTTGTATTTTTCCTTGTTCTTTTTAGTTTCCCATCTTGTTCTTTTCTGCCCAACCCTCTTAGACACACCTGCCCATCCCCTCTCAGTCATTCTCCTGCCACACATCTTCACCCATCTGTCCACACCCCTACTGTTCAGCTCCCCTGACATACACATACACTCCCTCTAGCCCAGCTGCCACCCATCAGTAATCAACCTAGTATATCATTTCCCTGGCCAGTCTCACCAGTCGCCAGATTGTCTGCCCTAATCTCCAGTTACAATGTTCCAGCCTTGTTGTTCTGACTTCTTCTGCTTACTTGTTACTGAACCCAATTTCTGCTGTGAACCCTCCTCCCTGTAAAGTCGGTCTGCTTTATTCTCTCTGACTGATTCTGGAAATTGACTCTGACCTGGATTGAGGATATTGGATTTTTTTCTCTGATGTTATCTGGATTTGATTATCAGACCTGTTACCCTGTTCTGTTTACGCTGTTCTTGAATGTCTGCTCTCAAAACCTGTTTTATTCATTCTGTTTCTGCTCTGATGATTTGGATAGTTTGAATACCTGTTTCTCCATCTCCATCCATCTAAATGAATTTGACAATGTCAGCTATATAATATATTTAATTGATTCAATTAAAATATACAGTGAGAGTTAGTCTAAGTTAATATTCTATCTGCTATGTTGTAATCATCGTGGTTGCTAATTTACTGAGAATTTTTTTCTAGTTGTTTGGGTCTTCTACTGTAATTTGTTGTTTTTGTTTGCTGATATCTGACAGCAGACCTCCACAATGTGGAATCGTTCATTTTGGTGTCATGACATTTTTTTTGAATGAAACTTTTCCCCAAATGAAGCAGAACAGGCAGCCTATATAGTTATTTTAGGGATGTTTATTATGCAAATGATGAAGTCTCATGGACGCGTAGCTCCTCAATAACAGGTGGCACAATTAATGTCTACAGCTGATACAAAATGCTGCTGCCAGGCTTTTAAAAACAGCAAAGAACAATAACATCATACGCTGCATTTAGAATAGATTTTAAGACTTTACTGTTTGTTTTCAAAGCCAGGAATGACAAGGCTCTTGTTCACATCTGTGATATGCTAACTCCCTAATAGTCTGATTGCCCTTTGAGATCTTCTGATAGGGCCCTACTTAAGAGGCTGGGGAATCTAAAGTGGAACACTCATATGAACAAACCATACACAAGAAAAACAGAAGAAAGTTTTGAAAATAATACAAACATGGTCTTTCATGAAGCCCATTTTATGTTCAGTAGCCTAAACATGTGTATACATACTGTATATATAGTGTTTTGCTTTTATTTAGCTGTAGGATCTGTCGTATTTATAATTATCAAAAACTCCCCTGAAGCTGTGCCCTTGAATAACAAGAGTATGAAGTTGAGAGGACCCCAGGGTGATCTTTATGGGTTGAAACTGTAGTGTATTTGCTGTCTCACAGCTATAAACCCTACTATACAACAAAGCACATTTGGGATATTAAAATGAACAAACACTCCATCTGTCCACAAGCTCAATATATGGTATCAAAACATGTAATATAATGGGAATTAAGCAAAAAGCTGTTTGGTCATATATTATATTAGCATTGCTGTGATGTTTAAACATTGTGAAACAAAACCATCTGCAGCATTCTCTAGTGCCAGTCTAGGGTTTAAGGCTACTAATTCATTACACTGATCTGGATGTATCCAGGTCACCTGTGTTTGCTCTAATCACTGAAGCTCTGTGCTATCTCTGGACTATCAGGTCTAGACATTGCACTGAGTTGCATTTTCACACATGCACTATCCAAGTGGACATACTCCATTTGAAACGAGTTCTCACATAAGTAAAATAGGCTGTTTGATTGCAATAAGGGGGTCCCTGGGTAGAGCATGCTGGAGGCACATAGTGACACAGAAAGTACAAATCCTAAATCAATCGTGTTTTGTTTACAGCGCATCGAAGCAGAGCCAATCACATGGTTAAAAAATATTGCATTATGTATGTAACCCCAATTTCATGAAGGAGAGAAGCGTGATACAACAACAGAAAGCTTGGTAAATATTTTTCTTTTTCCTTTTCTGGTGCTGTGCTGAGCTGACGCCCACTCGCTTGCTCTGAATACTCCAGTCGTTTGACTGGCTCAGATGTTTGTGTCCTCACATGCAGCTCACCTAAGTAAAGTCCGGAGAAAGTCAGGATTGCAGCAGCTTGATTTACCTTTCCATTGCCAGCATTCAGTCACAACGTTTGTGAGTTAAAAAGCTAATACAAATGCACACATCTCTAACAAATACAAAACATGGACCAAATGAGAGGGCATGCAAAAGAGTAACATTTTACAGCTACACTTCATGATAGGTATGCTGGTATGTTTTATGGGAATGCACCAAGTTACAGACTTTACAATGAAGTTTTTAAAAACTTCACTGTACTGAAGCTGTAAAAATGTATATTTCTCGCAAGGCCAGTGATTTTATACTATGAAAGCACTTAATAATGGTCAATTAATTCATACAGGCTATAACACTTTATGGCTAATATAATGTAATAAGTGTTTTAAATGAGTTATCTCAGTCATAAGATGTGCAACATAAAGGCCTTTTATTTGGAAAAAAAATGTGTATGTGCAGAGCATACTGGCACATACTACAGTCATTAATTGAATACAAACATGTCCTTTTATAATTTTTTAAATTCAGATTTTGTTTTATATCTCCTCTGCAGACTTATACTCAGCACTGTTTGAATGTTCTGCTATATAATCAAACGTTTGAGTGGCTGTGTTGTCATTGTTATTAAGTTAGACTTGTGAGTTATTTGATGTAAAAAGTAAATATGGGCCAAAAGCCTTCAGCCAATAAGTCATGTTAACATTAAACCATTTGCTGAGTGCATGCATGTGCACCTGAGTGTTTGGCAGTGTTTTTGAGCTTCATGTGTATGTCGATTTGTTACAGCATGTGCATAAGTCTGATGTTGCTTGCTTGGTTGCTTGTTGCCCGTAACAAGCCAAAATAGTACCGCAGGCAAGGTTATACACATTGGTACACACACAAACACACACACACACACACACACACACTATTGCAGTAATACATGGAAGATGGGTAAGATAACCACGAGCTGACGTCTACAATGTAACATTTCAAAAATGCTAAATCATCTCTCTAATCAGTAGTTAACAAGTATCTGAAAAGAGGCCATTTTGGCAAGCTGGAGCTCATTTTTAATTCACTCTAGTATGATTTAATTATTCATAATACACATTAATAGATTGTTATTAGAGGGGTAAACAAGGCTTGTACCCAAAAGCAGGCTTTAAAGGAAGAACAGGTATATGTAATGCTGTCTTTATTCATTTGCCCAGGAGCCAGTCAAATCACACAGTCAAAACTGAATAAAGAAGGCTGGGTAATTCATTATATTATAATAGTGCATAATTACAACTACAGCAGACAAGGCCAAACTGATGATGGGTTGAGGAAAGAAAGGGCCTTTTGGCAAGTGTGCTTAAAACAGGGTATGTATATTTAAATGATGATTGGAACAATGCCTTAAAGGGGTATAACTATTTTCACACAACTGTCTTTAAACCAAAACAAACTCAAGACTATAGCCACAACTTTGCACCTTGTCCCTCTTGTCTTATTTCTGCCACTATGTTACTCACAATGCATACTGTACCTCCTCATCAGCTGCTAGCTGAAAAGTGATGGTTACTTTGTACAGTGGGATTGCAGGCTGTAGCAACAAAGTCACATTATTACCATCGACAGCCTGTATGTATGAAGTAGACTAAAAACAAGTGAGACACAACCATAGGTTTAGAAACTACACAAACTCACTACTCAAATAGAAGTACGTTCCTAGAAAAACACTTAACTACAAGTAGGTGTACCCAATATTTTTTCTATTCAAGTAAAAGTACTGAGGTACATAATCTAAGTTTTACTTAAAGTACCAAAGTAAAAGTACTTCACTGAGCAAACAGTGCATTTTAACCAGCGTTTAATTTGACAAATTGTCAAAAGTGAAACTGATGGGAAAGATCTGTACAGGCTGTATCAGTTGATAAAGATGAGGCTGATTTTAACCACCTTATGTAGAGACAGGGATTAAGACATTAATTCATAATTGAAACATCAGCATTTTATTAGTTTTTATAAAAATCTAAACTTGCAAACAGTAACTAGTAACTAATGCTGGAAAATAAATGTAGAGGAGTAAAAGTACAATATCTTCTGATTTGTAGTGAAGTAAAAGTAACAGTAAAGTAAAATGGAAATACTATATAAAGTACAAATACCTCAGAATTGTACTCAAGTACAGTAAATATACATAGTTACTCGCCACATCCCATTTACACTTAATTTCTAAAAAAAAAAAAAAAAGACTTATTGAAGTTTTAATTATTGTGTTTTTGCGTAAAACCTCTAATTTGCATCTGCATTAATTTTATGTTTCAACTTTCATTCAGTTTAATTTTTGTTGTTGTTGTTGTTGTTGTTTTTGGTTTATCTGGGACAACACCAGAGGTGGATAGTAACAGGTAACATTTTGTCCATTACATTAACTTGAGTAACTTTTCGAAAAAATATACTTCTAAGAGTACTTTCACTACATCATACTTTTTACTTTAACTTGAAACGCTACTCTTACTCAGCTACTTTTTTAGTCTACACATTAGATATTCTTTATGTTTGCTGGAGAGGTACCGTAAGTGGACTTACCATAGACTGTGTTTAACCAAACAGACGTAGCAAAAATAATTGCATGACTCTTTCACCAATCAGAAATAGCCATGGAGTCACATGACCATACACAAACTGTGCCACATAGCGGCATACAGTCTTCACACATAGCAGACGGAATGAAAACACATGAAAAATGGCAGGGGCAAGTGTCTCCAATGCTAACACCAAAGAGGTTGAACACCTCTGGCCTCATATATAAAAAATGTTTCGCTTACACACAGTGCAAAAGAACAGCTATACGTATAATGTGTCTTCTCTGTCTGCTAAAACAATCTGACATTTACATTTACATTTACATTTAGTCATTTGGCAGACGCTTTTGTCCAAAGCGACTTACAAGTGAGGTACAAAACAAGCAAAACTCTAAGTCAAGGAGAAAAACTAAAGCAAAGCAAAGTACTAGCAGGAGAAGTGTGTTCATTTAATGAGATATGAGTGCATTTTTTTTTTTTTTTTTTTATGAAAGTGCATTTTAAGTGCAAAGAAAGTTGCGGAAAAGTTCTGTTTTCAGCAGTTTTTTGAATATTGGGAGTGAAGTTGCTGATCGTGTAGAGTTGGACAATTCATTCCACCATGAAGAGCTTTGCAGTGGATTTTTTGTTCTGTGACGGAACCACCAGACGCCGTTCGTTGACAGGGCGCAGTGGTCGGGCAGGGATGTAGATCTGAATGAGGGAGTTGAGGTAGACCGGTGTAGTTGAGTCGACCACTCTGTAGGCAAGAGTCAGAGCTTTGAATCTGATGCGAGCAGCTACAGGAAGCCAGTGCAAAGATTTAAGGAGCGGGGTGACGTGCGTCCATTTTGGTTGATTGAAAACCAGTCGTGCTGCTGCGTTCTGTATGATGTGGAGGGGTTTGATTGCGCATGCCGGTAATCCCGTCAACAAGGCATTGCAGTAACCGAGACGAGATATGACCAGCGCCTGCACTTCAACATACAAAAACTCAACAAACCTGTGGTGCCATCTGAAAAAGTTTCTTGTGCCATGATTTGTTATCTTGTAAAGATGTTATTTATTTTTAGTCATTTTTTATTGTTATTATTATTTGAAAGTACCAGAATGTGCACATTATTTTATATTTTTGTCTGTTCAAATAATTTCTAAAAAAATTTAGACAGACATTACGATCAAACAGTTACTCGGTACTTGAGTTGTCTTTTCAACAAATACTTTTTTACTCTTACTTGAGTAATTTTTTGGATGACTACATTTTACCTCTACTTGAGTAATATTATTTTGAAGTAACTGGACTCTTACTTGAGTACAATGTTTGAGCACTCAGATAAAGACAAATGGGTCAGAACTCTGAGATT
>OMLM01005694.1:3210-20691 GCA_900302695.1 Helostoma temminkii | reverse complement strand
CAAGTCGGGGAAATAAATCTACTGCAGATGAAGTGGAAGAGGGAAGGAGGAGAATAGAAGGAGGAGAGATTGGCTGTTTTGTCACTTGTCATAGCTGTTGCACTAATGCTAACCTACTTTCAAAATAATTAGATCAGGTAAAATTAATTAGTACACTCATGTTGTAATTGAAAAACTTATGAGCTTTTTTTTTCATGAAGTATTTTATTTATGATGGGTCTTTACTGTAATTGCTTGGAAAAAGTCCCTTTCAGTGTCAGTTATGCAGGATGTAAGTGTTGCATGTGCAGTATGTACCAAATCAATCAAATACATTTTAGTGAAAAAAACTAATTATTATTGTTAAAGTGTTTCTGTTATTTATGATGACCTCCGCTTTTTCAGTTTAAATTTAATGAGATTTCCAACTTTTAATTAAGTGTAGTTAGATTTGTTAATGGTATTATTTGACCACCACAGAGAAAAAATACAGAAAATATTGAAAATAAAAGGCAAACAAGATGATGGCGGCAGGCTTTAGACACTAATTTTAATTCTGGCCTGCTATCACAGCAATGAAAACAGCACTGGGACACTGGTGTGTGTTAAATTAGACAACAGTCCTCAATCAACCAGTACAAGGTCAGAAATTAGTGTCCAAATGAGACAGTGGATAGATATGTGCTCAAACTGCAGTCTACCTACCACCCCCACCCTGTCTGAAAAAAATTACCAAATGAAAAAAAAAGTGTGTGTGTATGTGAGTCAGAGAGATGAATTTTAACGAGAAACTAGATGATGAAACAACACCGAAATAAAAGAAAAGAATGTTCAATAAATAAATATACCTTTTTGGTATTTACCAAAAGTAAACTTCATCTGCACAGCTATTTAAATGTATCAAATATGGAATTAATATTTAAAATTTTATATAAAAAACATTTATTGCCTTTAAAAATTATGCATTTATTTAGAAATGTAGAAAATGGCATCAAGTGACTGTTGCCTCAGAATATCCAGAGAGACTTTTGCACACTTGATTTTGTAGAAAATATTATAATGAATTGATCAATTTTTATACATTCTTCTATTGTAGAAATTACAGCTTTATGTTTTCCTGGGTAAGTCTCTCCAATCTTTACACACATGAATCTGAGCAGTTTCTTCCATTATTCCTGGCAGATATGCCCCATGTGTAACACATTGCATGAAGACTGTGTGAGTTGCCATGTTCAGGTCTCTCCACAGATTATGGGATTTAAATTTGGACTTTGGCTGTGGCACTCAAGGACTTGTCTCAAAGCCACATTGTCCTCTTAGCTGTATGCTTCAGGCCATGTAGTCCAAGGTTTTTCCCACCACACAGAGTATTTTGCAGAGTGCCTTAAGCTTAATGAATGTAAAAATGCATTTAAGCAACATATCTGTGAATGTAAAAACAAAATTGACCTTTTTTGCTTGTTTTTCTTTATGTGCAACCACTGTCTGTCTCAGGTATGTCTTTGTATATATACTTACGTGTATGACACTCACTTTGGCGTCTAATCATATACCAAATAAAATGTATAGGCAAGTAACAGTGCTAGTGAGAAAAATAAACAACAAGACATAAACAGCAATGCTTGTGTTAGCAGTGACAGAGCACATTAGATAACTCCTCTGAAGCTATTAGCCAACTCTTACATTTTAAAGCACCTATTTTGGGTTGTTGATTATTGAGGATTTAGACAAATGCTGCAAAGTCTGGAAATCACCTGAAGCAAATCAAATGAAATCAGCCCTCAGATTTTACTGTATTGTATTATAAATTTAATTGTATGGTGTTTAGCTGCAAAACAACATGCATAACTTGCCCTATAAATGCATGTGGTTTAGTTGAATACTTCTTGAATGTATTCCCATGTGTTCAAGACAAAAAAAACGCAATAGTTATCATTCTAAAACTAAACTAAAATCTACAGTTTAGTTTTAGGCAAAAGAACAATACACACTGGTTTCTGTTTGCTCTGAGTGTGAAGACAGGCATGGGAAATAATGTGAAGGGAAGCTGTGGGCAGAGGGGCTTTATTGGTGTGCACATAGAAAAATAACTATCCCATGGGAAAGATAGACGGACAGAGAGAAAGTAAATGAGCAGAAATTGACACAGTTACCTTTCTCCCAGTGGAAATAGGCACGAATGGTGGTGGAAAGTAGGGAAGTAAAGGATATGAGGGATGGAGGAACTCGGGGATACAGAAACTACAGGCGCAACAGAGAACAGGGGAGATAAGGTTCACAGCGTTTAGGTCTGGGTCAATATCAACTCAATAAAATTCAAACCAACCAAAGTATACATACTCGCACTGACACACATGTACACACTTCTTCTAGCTCATAGACAAATGCATCCAGTGGTTTTTATGTACTACTACTTTGGTGGTTAGGGACTGGTAGCTACACACACTGACTGTACCTGCGGGAAAATAACAGCCTTAAACTTTCAGACCTTAATGCTGAGCTCTCACCTCCATTACACCTGATGGTAATAAAGGAAATCGTCACACTATTCTGTATTTCATTTGGATTTAAGGTGATAAATGTGGTGATGTCAACTAAAATATTCGACTCAACAAGTATTCATGTTTTTCTATAATACATACATTTGTAAGTTACATTATGTTACTATATAAGATTAGGCAATATTGTCTAGCAGCCTGTCCTACCTAAGACTTGGTTTATGTCTATTTATGATAGTGTGTGTCTGTTGTGTTAATTGGTTCCGTAGCTCTATGTTTGTAGTTGTTAGCTGATGTGCTTAGGAAGTTTATCTGATTGATGTCTGGTGGCCATGACGAACCTATAGACACATATCCACTGACAACAGAGACAGTATTGAACCTTAGGGCCGGCACACACTTTTAGTTTAGATCTCTTAAGATAGACAGACAGTTCACACATTAACATTGTTTCAACCACAACACACTTAACAACAGGGTCAGCATCGATGTAAGCTGAAGCAAACATGTTTGCTTGCAGCTTTCCTTGGTTTTGCCTCCAGATAAGACTGTGACATAATGATGTACAGCCTACACATGATGTAGGCCATGAAAGAGACTTTTGACTTAATTTTAAGTATAGCTCCTTTGTTGCTATTAAGCATGAACATCCCTGTCGCAGTCACTTAATGCACAGGGCTACTTTGGTAAATTAAGGTGCTGGTTTTGGTATTTAGTTGTAACCATTACAGTATGTTGTAATAAGCCCATGGGGAATAATCAACAATTACAGGACTTCAAAGTGAGTTTTAACTGTGTAACATAAGTGTGAAGGTTCTCAGTCATCCAGGTCGTGGTAATCCCAAAGGTTCTGTTCAGTAGCAACTGGACTTTTTTCTTGTTTCTTCAAGATGTTTCGCCTTCCATCCAGAAGGCTGCATGAGACCTGCAACATAAGCCAATCTTATCCTAGCCAGGTTAGGTTAAGTTAGGTTAGTTTGGTTTTGTGTTAGCCACAACATCAAACTTTGTGGATACATATTTTGCTATATTTTATATGGTATCCTTAAACTGGTTAATTTGAAATCTCAGATGATTTATTGATATAATTATTACATCCATGTCCAATATGATTTCCTTTTTTTATTATTTTTTTACATCAGACAATACCTTATGTGTGCTGCTTTTTTCATTTTATCCAACATTCTTTACTCTTTTTATTTTTGCAGTTCATCTATTCAACACTGTCCCTTCTTTCATGTCAGAGACCATCAGACACAAACGAAGGAGAAAGAGAGAGAAAGGGAAACAATAACATTAGTCAGGCTTGTTTTTTTTTTTGTTGTTGTTCGTCTATTTTCTCTCTCTTTGTCTGTCTGTGTGTGTCTGTGTGTGTGTGTGTGTGTGTGTGTTTGTGTTTGTTGTCTTCGTGTCTATGAAAGAGCAGAGAGAGCACTCTGCTGATATTAGCTAGCTCTTCATTCACTTGCTAATGTAATTTTATCCTCTACACCACACACGCATACACATGCACAAGCACACTCTGATGTCTAAACCCTCTCTTCCATCTCTTGTTCACTTTCTGTAAAAGAATTTTGGTTTTACCTCATAAATCTCAAAACACATAAAATCCTGAAGATAAATTACAACACAGGAATCTGCTGTGTGTGTGTGTGTGTGTGTGTGTGTGTGTGTGTGTGTGTGTGTCTGTGTGCGTGTGTGCGCGCATATGTGTTGCTTCTTGTGTTTGTTTTTTGCAGGAGTGAAGCATTGCAAATAAGAGACTGTTGTGAAAGTGGGAGAGTAAGGAAATGATTTGAAGTTTATTTACATCACGATATTAGCTTTTTTTATGTTGGCTGCATCTTTATGCAGATGCTTAAAATACCATGAATGCACACACTGAAAGGGATCTGTCATTTATTTGCACTTGTGAATACCTCTTGCTGAATTTAGGTGTGACAAACATTTTTAAAAAGAAAAACAAAAAAAAACAGTTCAGTTCAGTTATGGTGCTAAATCTAAAAATATGCTGTAGCCCTATTTTTCACATTAAAACAACATTTCATATACATTTTATATACAGTACCTATAAAAAGTATTCACCTCAGTTAGACTTGCACATCTGGACACTGGAGGTTTACACCATTCTTCTTTGCAAAACAGCTCCAGCTCTGTCAGGATGCGTGGGGATCGGGTGTGAACAGCCCTTTTCACGTCCATCCACAAAAGGTCTGGGCATTGACTCAGCCACTCCAGAACATTCCCCTTTTTTATCAGTTAACCATTTCTGTGGAGCTTTCTCTGTATGCTTCTGGTCATTGTCTTGCTGGAAAAGAAATCTTCTCCCAAGCCGTAGTTGTCTTGCAGACTGAATAAGATTGTCCTCCAGGATTGTCCTATATTTTGCCACATTCATCTTATTCTCTAGCTTAACAAGCCTTCCAGGTCCAGCTGCAGAGAAGCATCCTCACAGCATGATGCTGCCACCACCGTGTTTCAAAGTGGGGATAGTGTGTTTGAGGTGATGTGCAGTGTTTGGTGTCTGCCAAACAGGAGTCTTCTTCAACAGTGACTTTCACTCTCCCATAAAGCAACAGTTATATGCACAGTCTCTCCTATCTCAGTTACTGAAGCTTGTAACTTCCTCAGAGTAGTCATGCAAGTCCAGTGACTGCAGTACAAAACAGAGAATGGTTTTGATATTGTTTACTACTGCAATTTTAGCGCTTGAATCTGATCGGTCATATTTGGCAGTTATTATGACATGCCTGTATGCTTGATGAACCATGATACAGTTAATGTTAGTATTTATGAAGCAGTGCCACTTTTGTCAATATTGTTAAACTGAAAAATCAACACATTTGGATATAATTTGCCACTGCTATCTGTCACTAAAATGATGCAGGAGCAGGAGATAATACCATTATCATTGACATGAATAATGTGTCAATGTAAGCTTCTAAATATTGCCTGTCAGTTTGTGTCTTTGACAAAATGACTGTTTGGAGTTAATGTTAGGGTTCAACATGGGGCTAAAATTAATAATATGCCCACTTACAGTATTTATTCACTGGTGCTGAAAATCCCAAATTGGGCTCAATTTGCCAAAGCCCATGGCCTCTTAATTTCTTAATTGACCATTACAGAGTACAACGGGAAGGTTCAAAGAGGTCAGTGTAGATATGAGAAAAGGCTTGTCATTTGTAAACAACTGCACATTCCAAGTCGACCATTTCAAACCGTTGTACAAGTTATTGTACAATCATATGTTCAGCCACTTTGCCATGGTCTGGAAAAAATATCATCCTCATTTGAGAGGAAATTGGTTTGGATGGTCATAAACAACCAACAAGGCACAGGGCTGCCGTGAACCTGAAGCTGCTGGAACAACAGTACCAATGTCTACAGTATGTCAGCTTGTTGTTTGACCACAATGACCAGTGGTGTAGTTTTTGAAATGAGGCTGAATACTGTACTAACTTTCAACATGGTATTGGTAGCATCATGCTCTGGGGCAGTCTCCCTGCCAGTGCAAACAGCATATTATGCAAAGTGAATAGAATAATAAGGTCTCCATCATAATTATTTAATATAACCTAAAAACTTGGTTGAAACATGAAGACAACTTTATAATGGCCCTAAACATACATTCGATTGCTTGTGGGATGGATAAAGCAGAGTTTTGGAATCATTCTGACTAAGCAAAAAGAAACATTGTTTAAAGAAATAATTTAAAGCCAGATATTGCCATGACTTTCATGTCCATGATGAGTGTATGCAAACTGACTGCAACTGTATGTAGTTTACCAACTACAGGTTTGAGTTTACAGTGCAGCTGAAAAGTTTGTATATGTGAAATACCTGTGCTTGAAAAGGTATTTACCCCCTTTTCAGATTTTCTTTCTTGATTTTTATGCTTAATCATAATTGAACAGTGGTTAACCACATCTTTTGGAAAGCTGAGTTCAACTTCACGTGCCACACCCAAGAGTGATTACTGCCAGACCTGTTTAATCAAGAAATGACTTAAAATTACGTTGTCTGACAAAGTGAAGCATGAAAGATCTCAAAAGGGGTGGTGGAAAAAATGTAGAGGAGGATGCAGAGATGAAAAGACAAGAGGAGAGGTCTTAAAGTAAATCCATAACAGAGGATAAAGAAAATGGTGAGAGAAGGGTTGTGAGGAAGAATAGAGTTCAGAGAGAGGGCGGATTCTTATCGAAACTTATTTCTGACAGAAAGCTTAATAAATAAAAGATGATGACAAAGAAAAAATGAGAGGACAGAACAAGAAAAAAGATGAGTGCAAGGTTGGGTCAGGGAAATACAAAATTAAACTGGACTAGTGAATTATGTGAATGCTTTAAAATACTTCTTAAAAACACTATTAACTGACTGGGAATGTTATGCTAAAATCTCAGTTCTTTCATTGTCTGTGAAAGGTAGTGGTCAAAGTTACATTAGATAGAAGACATGAAAATATAACAACAGCATGTGCAAATGTTGCTAGGAGAACACTGGATTCAACTCCTATGTTCAGTATCTGCTGACATTCCTAAAGTGTCTTTGAGCTCTGAAGAGAAGGTAGTAACAAGAAAACCAGTGACTATAAGGTTCTCACACATAAGGAATGGATATCAGGATCAGCCAATAATCTGCAACTAATAAAAGTTTATGCTCAAACTAATATTGAAATTTACGTTAACCCATGTTAAAATGTGTCACACATTAAACGTTGACAGGGAAGGAGAGTGATACGGTGCTGAAGGGTATGAGGAGCGTTTACGTGACGTTAGCAGAAAAGAGAAAAAAGGATTCAAGAATAAAACAAAAGGTGAAGGGGAAGTTTAAATAAAGATGAGCTGTATGAATGTCAGAGGAAACGGAAAGGTGGAGACATGAGAGGATAAACCCACTGGTAGAAGGACAGAAGAGGGAAGAAAGGGGGCGAAGTGTGTAGTGGGCAGTGAAAGTACTGTAAAGAGGGAAGAAGAAGGAGGTAGGTGGTTTGATGCTAGAGAAAAGGATGGTAAGTGTAGATTAGTGGGAGAAGAGAAGGAGGAACTGTATAAAAGAAAGGCAGCGAGAGGAAGGAAGAAATGAGGCAAAATAACAAGAATGGTAGCTGCAGGAAAAGAAAAAAATGCGTTGCAGTGGCAGAAAGAAGATTTGGCTCTTTTCCATACCTGGAAAAAAGCTGCCCTTTTATTCCCCCTCCTCTCCTCTTCCTCATTTAATTCAAGGAATCTAGAAGATGAAGGCACACCTGGGCTGTTGTGTTTAAGCTTCTTTTTGGATTATAAACTCAGACGTGCAGTGCAGATTAAGGAGCGCTTTTGCTTGCTACTTGACTCCTATTTTAATGTTTCCCGGTGTGTACACCATCTCATTTCGATATTACTGGATAGCTGACCAAGGCTTACTTTCTTGTTGGCACACTTTGATCTTGTGGCTTGATTGATTTGAAAGCCCCCATTGTGAGGGGCTGTTATAGTGCAGCCCCTTTTTTATTTTGAAATAATTGAGGGTTCTTTGTGTGCTGCCTCAGAGGCTGAGGCTGGGGTTTGGTAAGAGCAAAAGAAATAGGTATATATTGATGGTAGAGGAAATTATTCAGTTCATTATGTTCTGCATGCTTCACATAGTAAGTGTCAGTCATGGTTATGTATATTAGTACTAGAGTCATACAGAAGGTTGTATTACATTAGTAAAAGTTCATGTTTATTGTATCATACTGTTATTTTTACCAAAGTCACAACCTGGTATTTATAACACATCCATCTGACAACTTCTTTGTTGTTGTACGTTAACAAGCTGTAAGGTCTTTTGTGTAGTTAACAATAGAAGGTGGGGTTGGTTTCTTGAATGTTTAATGTGTCTGGTAATTATTTGACAATGACACATTCTTCTGTGTGTTTCTGCAGGCTAACAGGCTTCCAGGTTCCTGCACCAGTCACCAGTACAGGAAATGTCTTCTCTTTGAGGTTGACCAGTGACTTTGCTGTCTCTGCCCATGGCTTCAAACTCAACTATGAAGGTTGGTATGTGAGAATGTATAGGCTGTGCCTCAGTGCTCACCTCTATGGTCGACACCTAGTACTGTGTCACCAGTACTGTACAATAACAAAGGCCATATAGCACAAGAGCCATGTAAGAAAGAAAAGCACTCATATAAATCCGAGCATTAAAGGTGTAAAGCATGTTACGACACATTTTGTACCATTAGATTATGTATGTTACATTTTAGGATGATGTGGACATACAGTAAATGATCATTATTCACTTCAATTCCTTTGAAGGACCTTCCAAATTCTGAAGGTTTTCAAGGAAAATGTTGATAATATGAACTTGGTTCACATTTTGGTTCACATTTTACTCCTTTTTACTCATACATGGACAAGTTAATGGCTTTTCAACAAGGGAAGCTGTCAAACTCATTAGAGCGAGAGAGGGTGAAGTATGGGCAGCGAATGACAGTAAATGAGAGCACACTGAATGCACACATTTTATGGTGACTTAATGTTACAGATCACATACCAAATTTGTAGTTTACTCTAATTTGATCTAGAAGATATAAAATATTCCTATGATTTTCTTTAACCAATGTTTACACATTTTAGAGAAAAAAGGTGTTAGTTCCAGAGGGAACATGGTCTGTTCCAGGGGAAGCTCAAGTAACTACTTTTGCCCTCTCCCTTTGGGGCCTGAGTAAACACCATGGTACGATTTTCACAGATAAAAGATGAGATGTGAATGGTTGAAGCTTTGGTTAAAATTAGAACACACTCTGAATCAGCACCAAGTCCTGAGTGCATTAAAGATTTCAGATTAGATTAGAACATCTTTGATGTCCTCAATGAGGCAGTTAGTTCCAGAGCACAAAACAGAAAGCATAAAACTGTCTACTAGACGTACATACATGACAATGAATATTTTAACAAAACAATAAGCACGCATTTATCTGTTGTCTTGCTTTTGGATCTCAAATGACATAGTGATAGCACAGTCTGACCTGCATGGCTCTATACATATCTTTTAAAGTAACAAATGCATGCATCAACATTATGTTACAGACTTACAGAGACATATTATGAGATGAAAAGTAGCTGTGGTCATGTAACATTAATTTAGTAGTTGTAAGTACTGCTGTTTATATTAGTATTTAATGTAACTGCACAATGTAATGTTACCTAGATAACACCAGTGATGAGAATTTACAAAAAAATTATAAAAGATAATTTATAAATATTACATTTTTAAGAAAAGCTTCCCATATTTAAAGCAGTACTTTGAATTTGTCATTCAGGCACACACATAGTAAAGAATGTTCCATGTCAAAAAAGATAACTGGTATCCATCCCACCTAAACACTAGCTAGTGTAGAGTAATTCCTCAAATGGTGTAGTTTGTTTTGCAATTCCGGTGAAGTCTGCAATAGAAATTGATCCATTGCGCTGGTTACAGCAGTCTATTATCATAAATTTCACACACACACAGTAAACTAAATAGCTAACAAACAGTGTTATACTGAGATATTTTCCTTATGGATTGCTAGACAGTGTATGCTTCTGGAAGTGCCAGAGTATATTTATTACAAGAGATGTTGACAGAAACCTCTTTCACAGAAGACATTTTGATAAGTCATGCTAGGAAAAGCAGAAGTGAGAATGAAAACATAAATGATTCCTGAATTCCATGTAGTTGTTTAAGTTTCAGCATCCTAAAATAATGTATGCGGGTTCACTGTCACACTATCACAGCTAAATGAGTGCTGTCAACTGAACAGAGCCATTGGTAATGTTAGCAACACCTGATTGTCCTGCAATGAAAGCTGGTGTAATTATTTTTCATATTTCATATACTGTCAGTTGAATGTGTTTGTAAACTTTTGTTCAATAACTTGCAATGTGAGCTTGGTTACATTCACATACACTCACAGAGTGTTTGTCACAGCTGGTTGCTGCTGAAAATGATACACTCATGATACAACTGTCTCTCTGTGTCCTTCAGTATCCCTTTGTTTATGGGTTGGTTATTCCATTGGTGGATGTTCATCTTGTTGGTATGTTTGTCTAGTGTGTCGCATGATGACAATATCACTGATTGCAAAGTGTCTTGGTTTAAGTCTGCACACATGCTGTGCTTGGGCCGTGTGTGTGTATTTGTGCTACTTGTATGTCCAAACAGTTGTCACAGATTTCTTCACTGGCACACGCTTGTTCTTGCCTCTTGGACCATGTTCATTTTATGTGTGTGCCCACAACATGTAAAGGTTTTGTTCTCACTGCAAACCTCCAGAGGGCTTATCTGAAGATCCCCTGCTGATCACACATTCTTGTGTGTGTGTGTGTGTGTGTATGCTGATGATCAGCAACAGTATGCTGATGATCTGTCCGTCTTTCCATATTTTGCGTTCATACTGTCCACAGCATATAGTTGGACTGTACATTTATAGTGAGGGAAGCAGAGATGCTCCTAGAAGGAAATGATACCCCCTGGTTTGGACGATTTTTGGAAAATCATTCTAGTCCATGTAATCCTTCTGCATAAGCTGTTACTGGAGCTGTTTCAGATTTTAGATTTTCACAGGTAATGCCCCAGTATGGTAAATAACATATTTTTAGACTACCTTGTATTAGTATAAGTAGTGTTTGTTGAGCACAGCTCTTGTTTTTTAGTTAAATTACTAATTCAGACCAAAAACCTTGGAAATGATTTCTCTGAACACATCACTGACATTAGCTGTCTTTTTACTTGATGAAATGTTGTGTATTTACTGGAAAAATAAATATAATTGTCCTCTGTGACCAATCATTTTAGGATAATAAGTATGAAATAAGCCAGCACTCCTTTTAATTTAAAGTTAGTTAATTTAATATTGTATTATCTAAAGCTCTAAGGAAAAGTAAGAGAATCAAAAAAACAAAAACCAAAAAAAATGAGATGACATATTATGTATCAATATCATGTATAATAAATACAAAGGTCTGTAATCAGAAGCCATTATGAAGAAAATGTATCTATACAAAGCAAGAGTCAAAACAAATGCATTTTGTTCTTATATTTGTGTGAACTGAACTCTTATTTTAATAAGAAAATACAAGTAAATAAGAACAACAGATAACAGATGTATCATGAGAAGTGATGTGGCCGTTTCTGCCAGATTGCTGTGTGAGCCAAAAATCTGATGTTACCAGTAGATGCGTGCTCCAACCATAGCCATGCAAAAGACTTTCAGTCTGTCCTGGATATACCCAACCTGTTGCCCAGTGTCATCTGGTTTTGGCTTCAGCAACCTGCAACCCTTGTCAGGATAAGCAGTAAAGATATTATCCTCTAACAATGTTTACAACGTGACTGGTCTCATAGTTGAGGTGGAGGTAACAGGAAGAATTTGGAAGTAGCACAGAGGAGAGCTGCTTATTCTTTCACACTGAAAGGAGTGTGATGGTTTGGACAACTTTAGCTTCCTGCACTAGGAGGAGATCCTGACACATATCAGGTTGATGAGGAGAGCTTTTAATTCCCACTTGGTCTGGGAATGGCCCAGTACTCTTACCTCAGGAGCTGAAGAATGTGGATTAGGCGAAGGACTATTTGCACAATGTAGGGTTAAATAGTTGATAGCTCTGTAGGAAAGAATTGGGCAGTTGGCAGGGCAAAGGTGTGGTTGTACAGCTCTGTCCTTCCTGCTTGGTGGGGTACTCTTTGATGTGATTGTTGGACTCCTTCCTTTCACTCTGAAGGCTGTCAGGTCATAACTAATTCATGCACCAGCACATACCATACAGTGTGTATATGTACGTGAGTGTGTGTGTGTATGAGTGAAACAGAGAAAGAGAGTGATGTATTATTTAAAATGATGTCAGAGGCAGTCTGATATTGTGCTGATGAGACAGAATCACTGATTATTACAGCACTTAGACACACGCATACTTACTGCTCTTTCTCAGCGTGATCGCTGCTGAAGGATTGTTCTTTTTATGTCGTCTTACTCCACCTCCTACTCTGCTGTCGTCTCCTGCTCCACCTTGCCCTTGTGCATCTCATTTTATAATTTGGTGTTATCGTTATAGTGTTTGTTAACAGTAAACGATATCAATAAATAAGAACAGAAAAAATGGGCAGTTATTCTGCTCTATGCTGCTTTTAATTTTATTCTATGAAAACATAACATGCACAATTATTGATTTGATTTGCTTCATTGGTTTGATATGACAAGAACTGTATGTCACAAGTTAATTACATACAATAGTGTATTTATATTGTAGGATTTTGCTAGTTTTTCAGAGAACTTGTCAGTGTTTCGATTCAGAACACATCGCAAGCCATAATCAACAACTACATTTGATCTTTCTGTCACCAGAGGCACATTTTCTCAAGTACAAATTTGAGATACTTTACTTGAGTATTTCAATTTTCCATGTATTTGAAAGTTTTAGTTAGTTTTTATTTTCTAATAAATACTGATACATTATTATGGATGAAATAGCTGTCAATACATAAAGAGTTGAAACCATCTCCACCTTCATGTAACAGACCTTTTTATTAATTGGTATGAGTGTACATTTATTATATTATTACCATTAAAACTACTAACAAATTTTCAACAAAAATTATTTTCTGATTAAAAGAAATTTCTTAAGTTGTCAGCTGTTAGACAATAATAGTAATAAAAGTACTGCCTACTGTTTACAATGTGACTGGTGGTTGTTTCTCACTTTCCGGCAGCTGTGGTCCTGACCTCACTCCACTGCTCTGCTGATTTCTGTTGTCTGCACAGTTGTTGCTATTAGATGCATGGTTTAAATTATGGGAGAGCAAAGGGAAGCTCGACTACCCTGAAACAGACACAAGCTCTCCTGAAAGCCTTCCTTTGAGACATGTAGGGGAGCTAAAAAATTACCCACTTTTGTGTAATATGTTATATTTTATTTTCAATAAAGTTTCTGAATTAAAATATGTCAGTATCGGCCCTGCGTTCATTTGCTCATTATAATAGTTTACCAAACATCTGTATCCACTGATAAACACAATTCTTTTCTATTCCTCCTGTTGCCATCTATTTGTGGCTCTGCTGCGCTGAAATTAGATTTAGCTCCTGAACTCGTCATCACTGAGTAAAAAATTAAACTGTTGAATAAGGAAACATACAATGTTTTCATTCAGGGTTTTAGGTGGTTTATGGATAGTATCAAAATGGAAACATTGTTGTCGGCTCTGACAATTCACTAAACAAACATAAAGATATCAATAAGTGAAGTCAACAGTGCACAGACTACAGTCCAGTGGCAGTGAAGGCTCCATGGAGGGAGATGTCTTGGTGCCAGGCACCACATTCGCAACATTGCCTTCAACTGGACAATGAAGCAATGGAGAATTAGAAAAACAGTAATGCACAACGTTTCACCAAAAATCAATAGTAAAGCATGTAGGTAAAAACTCTGCTGGTCATCACAGGGCAGCTGGAGTACAATATTATTACTATAATCTACTATATAATATTATTCTTATATTATTATAGAATACTATTAGACCTACCTGCAGTAGTAAGAGTAGCCTTTTTTTGCAGTAATTCTATTATTGAGTGCACCACCGCGTACATATGCTCATGCACAGAACATTGTTGTTCACATTGACACACAGGGCTTCCCTGAAAGCCACTGTGTAAATTGCACCCTGGTTACATGAACATCTATACTGAAGCTTTTACGTCTTCTTAGAAATTCACTTAAAGTGATCCAGTAATAGTTCACTGCTGCTGTCTCTGTGTTTAATGAATAAAAAGGCAAACGAACGCTAGGAGGGTGGGCAGAGTGGAGAGATGAGGAGATCACTGTCACACAGAACCACAGGGGGGCTGTGCAGATGTTCGACTTAGCAGATCACCAAGACACACCCACATATCAGTCTCTCTGTTGCTATCTCTTTCACCGGCTCTCTTGGATGGCTAATTTTTTCACTTTCAACCACCAGCCAAATTTATGCAGTGGCCCACCAGGAAATGTCCGACCCTTCCCGAATGCCCACTTCAGCTCTGGTTGTTACATTGTAATATTAAAAATATTTCAGGGGTGGCTTAAATCCAAAATCCACCGCCCTGGCTGTACCTATGAGTGCTCTCAAAGCCTCCTGTGACACAGTACAGCACTAGCAGCAGGACAGAAATATTCCCTATAAAGATTTTTAAGTGAGGTGCCTTTTTCTAAACATTCAAAGAAGGTCAAACCATGTGAGTCATATACTCACCTGAAAGTGTACCTTGTGTGTGTATTGTAGTTTTAAGCTGTGCAGGACTTCCACTTGTAACAGAGGACTTGTATACAAATGTTAGCAATGGTAATTTTAGTTAAATAAAGATCTGAACTAATCCCCCACCACTAGAGTTTTGACAATTGAAAAGAGTGGGGAAAAAGTACATACATGAAACATGGGTTCTGACAAGTGTTAAGGATCGGATTTGTGACAGCAGTGAAGTCCAGTTTCTTCCAGTTAGGAAAACTGGAATAAATGGATGGAGTTACACAACAGTAAATGGTAAATGGTAAAACATTAATATAAAACTAGTGAAAAAAAAAAAGACTAATTACATTTTAAACATTTTAAATACTTATAACCACTCACTATTTGCTGCAGGCTGCTGCAGAGTGAGTTTTAGAATGTTGTCTTCCTCTGAATTATACCTTATGTTTTATAGAACATAAAAAACATGAATTTACTTTTCAAATGATAACTTCCAGGTAATGTGACATATACAATTTTAAAAAACGTAGCCTGTAATATGCACCTTAAGGTCATTTGGTGTATGATGTGCCTCAAAAACACTTGCATTTAAGCCTTAATATGGTAGGGAGAACCCTGTATGAAATATAGTGATTGGAGAATGATAGAGTTATATGTAGAGTTTATGTTTAATGTTTGTGTGTGTGTGTGTGTGTGTGTGTTTCATCTAACAGACATGAAACAGGAATATTCTGATACTAATGCATTTGGGAGAGCCCAGACATTTTGAATCAAAACACTTCTTTATGAAGTACATGTAATTCCATGTGACATGTACAACAAAATTACATCTGATTACTTAAACATCAAACATAAATTTCCCACTCTCCAACAGTATGTAGACACACCCATGTACCCAGAGACACGGGAATGCATAAAACACATAAACACTGGCACGCATACCGTACACGCGCAGTCACACACCTCCCAGATGACAGACCTCGGAATATGTTCTTCATCCTAGAACATGCTTCCATGTGACTAACAGGTCAACCGAGAATTCACTTCATTCCCTTCACCCCAACTCGTATTCACTGCTGCTGTTGTTTCTACTCTCCTCTGCACTTAGAATATCTCCACTGCTTGTTTTTCTCTTCTCCTGAAATGTAAGCATAATAAACATACCTTCCTTTACGCGTACCAGAGTTTGTGTAGTGCCTCAAGAGATGACATAAACAAAGATGAGTAAAATACACAAAGATTTGAGATACACTAAATTCTGACAGAATCACAGTTGGTTATTATAAGTTATATTGGTGTAACTTGGGGCTTTCGACCAGTGGTCTGCAGCCCATCATATATTTGTCTATTATCAGCTACAGATACAGTAGCTACCATATATTTTATAATCGTTACTTGTAGATTACAGTTTCTGTTTTGTCTGTTTAACGATACAATTTCAGTCAACATTTGGACATAGCAATAAAGCTACATACAGTGGACCTTATAATACATTGATGTTTGGCTATCATTTTGTTGTCACTATTTGGAATCTAAATTATGTGTTGATGAAAGCAGATTCAGTCTAAAATAACGACGACAACACCTACTCAGGACGAACATTTTTCTGAATGTCACAATATGGAAATAAAACCTCACCTAAATAGAGACAGTGTTAAATATCTATTGTTTGTTTGTTTTTTGTATTTCAAGCTTAGACTGACTGACAACACTGTCTACAAATCTTATAAATAAAAACAGATAAATACCTCCATTATCATATGTTAACCAAGGTCAATGCACAAGTGTGAGAGTTAGAGATTTAATTTCTTTCTACATTAGAATTCAGCAAACAAAGTATTCATCACTTAGAAAGCTTTACAAATTTTTTCATTTTGTGAGCAATAATATTTCAGGTTTGATAAATCTTTGCCAGTCACTGCTGCAAACACAAGCCAACGACTTTCTGATGAATCTGGTCAGACTGCTTGATGCATGGCAGCTGAGATGAGCTACTGCAGCTAATGGGACAATGTTTGAAGGAACTCATGGCGCTACAAAATGTTTGCATGCATATTTAAAAGCAGCCATTAAAGGAGCATTCCGCCATTTGTTTCTCAGAGTCTCTGATCCCTTATCAGGACTTGATGGATTGATTGTGACTCTAACCTCTTTGACTTGAACATGATCTAAGTAAAAAAGTCAAGTGTGTTTGTGTGTGTGTGAGTCTGCTTACATCTGAAGCATGCATCAGTGGTGTCTATTGAACAAGCGTGAGCAGTGTTTCCAGTTGTGTGTGCATTTGTGCTTCAGTGTCTGCGTGATTGAGGCTCTGGCTGTGGCTGGACTGATGTTTATCAGAGAGACCTGAGGGGACTGACAATATCCACTCCTCTATCATCCCTCCATCTGTCTGCCTATTTTCTTTCTCACTCTCTGTCATTCAGTGTTTCTATCCCTCCCTCAATTCAACAGTTTAATCCATGTCAGTTAATGGCATCATGGGAAATAGAAGGTGACCCTAATAGTGGAGGGTGGAGGTCCCTGCATAGGTATGTCTGAATTATGTGACATCTGAGAGTGGAGGAAAGGAGACAACAGAAGTGGTGCATATAGTACATTAGGAGTAATGGAAAACTGTGAATAGAGGAGAATAATCAATTAAAGTAAGAGCGGAAAAAATCTATTGGAAAAAAGGAGAATAAAAATAACAGAGAAGAAGTAGTAGAGGGCAGAAGATAAAATTAACTCCTTGTAATAATGTAATGTGTTCTATGCTTTCTAGTTAAATCAATGCTAT
>OMLM01005683.1:53916-98043 GCA_900302695.1 Helostoma temminkii | reverse complement strand
AATATTATATTATATCTATAGGAATATATTATATATTGGGATGTGAAAAGATGTGTCCCATGCATCTTGGGAACAAAGAAGTAGCTGGAATAGAAACTGCACTTGCTTTGGAGATATCCTCTTGGAGCACCTGTGCTTACTCCTGATGATCCTGTGAAAATGTAACTCCCCTGAACTGTGATGGAGCAATAACAAATTGGAGTGTTCATCATTTGCCTAGTCAAACCATGTAATCAGTGGGGAAAATTGCTGGGTTTGCTGCGGTGTTGATGGGGAATGGCGTAAGCTTGGTGGCTACCTTCATAGTGAGCCTGCTGGTGGCTGGTGTTTGTGAATGTTAGGCTAGGTTGTTCTGCTTATTGAGACCACTGTTAGTCACTGCGAAGTGGGCCTTTGGCAGCCTATGCTAGTGCTGTAGTTAACTAGCAGGGATATGTACCAGCTTGTGTGTGAATACTGTTTATCGACAGCCTAGCCACTCATTGGTTAGCTGCGTAGTGACAGTGTTGTTGATGGATTCAAATATAAATTCCAGACTCTGGAGACTGGTAAATGACCAGAACCTAAGATGGTTGTGAGCTCTGTCTGCTGACAGTCATGTCTAGAGGAACTTTTCAGATAAAAGCGAGAAGAGTTTTTAGAAAAACAAGATGACATATTGTCCATCCATTCTGAGGGCGGGGAGGCATACAACATAGTGAGATGCAAACGAATGCTTGAAAGAGACTAGGAAGATGTTATTACGCTGCCAAACTGTGACATTAACATTTTGGTGGTTATTTACCTCATAGTGTTTTCTGGACACTGTGATAAAGTGCGAATCAATTTCTTTGCCACAGTTTCCCAGAATGTGGATCATCCTGTTGGTTGAATTAGTTGTGGCAGCACTACTGGGGTGGTTTGCTGTACAGCTGACAGTCAAGTGTTGGAAAGATGTGTGGCTGTGTAATTGCAGAAACCTCAGCTGGACAATATCCACACCAGCATATTCAATCTGTTAGAGACAGAAATGGATGAATTTGAATTCTGAGAAAACAGGTCATCTTTGTAAGATGTAGAAAATGTTCCTTAGTAAATCTGCAAATGTGTTACCTTGTTTCCGCCATGTAGCTCACTAAACCACTGGACAGACCTTCTTGATTTCTGCTTTTCTGGTTCCCATCTAAATATAATCTACATAAAAGACCAATATTTTTGTATTTCTTATCTTTATTTTAATTGTCTTAAAGCCATTTCATCTGACTAGCAACATTATTGCTTATGTCCTATGTATACTGTGTATGTATAACGTTTTATAGTATCTTAAGATCATAGTTTTCTTTTTTCTTGTAATTGTACTATGGTTTATACCAAAGGAAGCAAACCTACAGTACAATACAGTACTTAGCCTGCTAAAACTTGATTGTACCTGTGATTTTGAAGGGTTGATACATGTTGTTCCACCTGCCGTGAAGTTACAGAATACCTTCACAGCATCATAGGGACAGCCTTGGTTAGGGTCCATGTAAAAGTATCCTGAAAGAAAATGTTTAGAGGGTGCAGAGGGACTGAATGGTAACATTATTAAAACGCACATGATGTTATGAGCCGATTAAGACCCTCACCATCATTTAGATGTGGGTGTATTAGTTTCAGCTCATAGCAGGTGGTGGCAGGATCATCTTTAGTTCCTTGGGGCCAGCTCAAGGATTCTTCATCTGCTTGAGACCATCTTTTAGATATTGTCCTGGCCTGGTACAATTGAATTGGTCAAAACCATCACTAAGTTATTTAATCAGATAACCAGTCAACTATAAACCACATTATAGCTATATATTGTTATGGATTATATTTATAAACCACAACTGAGCACAAAAGAAAATGAGAATAATGTGGATATGAGAACAAAGCTTGTACCAACTTTTTGCAGTTTTTTCCTTTGATTTTGAAGGCTGGATGTTTGTGTGGACCTATTTTTCAGTTTAGAGTTTGTTCTTATTTTAGACCCCTTTTCAGTTCTTGGTTTTGATCTTCGTCTCTGTGTAGGACTGGATTTCCCTGGTGCACCTGGGTTTCCCTGTGAATGAAATCACTTTGCTTTAACAATATTGTACAACCTTTCTGGTGCAAGGAGCAGTATTCACTGCCATCAAACTTCAAATGCATCTTAAAACATTCAAGTATGTTGAAGTTAAGGTTTTAGATCAAGTGGAACTTTTTTTTACTCGCTTAGTTACTGTGTGCAAAATATCTTACTGGAGGTCCACACTTTCCCTTCACTCCCTTTGGTCCACTCTTTCCTTGGACACCCTTTATTCCCTGTAAAATCCAAAACACAGTGAGACTCTGTGGAGTCTATAAGTCATTTGAAATACCTCAGTATTTACACAGTATTTTAAGTACTGACAGAAGCAAAACAATATAAATCTCAAATATTAACAAAAATAGAAAAAGTAATTAAGCGTCTCTCACCTTTATCCCTTGCCGACCCTGTTTGAAAGACAGAATTTATTGAGTAAAATATTTCAGTGAACTATTTTAAACAGCATAATGTGAAAGCAACATACACGGTGTCCACGTAAGCCTTTTCGCCCTTGTGGACCACGAGGACCATCGTTCCCCTGTGAAAATTTGACAAATGTTCAGTAACTATCAACAATAAAAACAATGCAAAGTAAAATAAAAAACAGAACTTACCTCCTTTCCTTTAAGACCTACTCGACCTTTCAGCCCCTGCAAACCAGGATTTCCCTAAAATAAAAATCAGAAATGAAATCAACATAAAATTCAGTTTATATGTTAAAATTATGTTGCATCCAAAATAATGTTGACCAACCTTAAGTCCTGGTGGGCCAACTGGTCCCAGTAACCCTGTGTCACCTGGGAGACCCTGTGTATAAAGAAAATAAATGAAAATGACTTACAAAATTATGATTTAAATTATAATTTATGTGTGATGTGTGTCTGATTTCTGTCAGGCAATGCAGTTAAGGCACTGAAGCTATGTAAATGATAAGTTTTAAAAAGTTGCACACAAATGTCAGCTTGGTTTGAGTATATATTTTCAACACTAAGGTAAGCATCTGGTTAAATATAAAAAACACATTTTGAATCCAATTATTGTAAAGAGAGATGTAGTTGTATATTAGGACATTTACCTTTGTACCCAGATTTCCAGATTCACCCTTTTCTCCTCTCAGTCCTGGAATACCCTGTATCAATGTCAGCAATGATTCAGATGTTTGCTTGAACAGATATTATGCTATGTTTGCTACTCACCTTGTCTAATGTTGCAAAACAAACTTGTATACCTGTGGCCCGGTCGGTCCTGGAGGTCCATGTGTTCCTTCTGGTCCAGTTTTACCCTGAGATATACAAGATGACACATCAGTGAGACACATTTCCATAGCAGTGAATTACATAAACTTCTCCAGAAGAAGTAATCATTATATAGTTATTTACATAGCACATGGATATGATTATATTACATCACATTAAAAACATAAATGATATGCAACTGTACCTTATACCCTTGTGCTCCAGCATTTCCTCTGATCCCAGAAGGCCCAGGTCCCCCCTAGTGCAATATTTATATTTATGAATGGTAGAACAAAGTGGAAAGTTGCATTTTATTTGTGTTTTTATCAAACTCACCATCTTACCAGGCTTGCCAGGTGCCCCAGAAGCTCCTCTGAAACCAACATCACCCTTTGATGAGAGAATGGGGGAGACTTAGTTTAGTTAAAGGTTGAACAACAGAATAAACTGGTATATGGCCAGTTTTATCTTACCGGATCTCCTTCATTACCCTGAACCCCCAGTAACCCATTCAAACCACTCTGACCCTAAGAAAATGATCAAAAAACAAGATATGTAAAGTAAGCCTAATGGTGCATGTCATTTTAATTATGTTATTTTATTGATATATTTATGCATTTCATGAGATTCATAAGAGATACTTGCAGGTTTTCCGGGTTTGCCAGCAGGTCCTGGTCTCCCTGGTGAGCCTTCAACTCCCTACAAAACACATTTCTTGAGAACATATGATGCAGAATTTTACTTGTAATGGGTAATACAGTGCTAGACCTTTTTTCAGTTTGCAGTAACAGAGATCAGGACGGTGTCCATTAAGACAAATGCTGTGCAAAATACAAGCAAACACTTAAAAGAGGTTAATTTGAGAGTTATACAGCACCAACCTTAATCTGTTGGGACATCTTATCCAGTTAAATACACCCTCCTACAGGTTTGATCATTTAGCTACACAACTGACTGTACATAATATTTATAGTTTTAGTTCTTTAGGTATCTGTTGTGTCATTTCAATATAAAAGACAGAGATAGAGTTTAAATTAGTAACTAAATTAGCATTATACAGCATTTGTATTGCAGAAACTGGATCAGAACACTCTTTAGTGATTATTTCATTCAAATCTAAATAAAGCTCACAATTTTTCCAGGGATTCCTTTATTCCCCTTCCCTCCAGGCTTGTTTTTTTTCCCCTTCATAAAGACAGAGAGACAATCTTTCAGATGATGAAAACCTGATTATTCTCCATTATGGCAGCTTTATTTTAAAGATTACAAGTAGAGTTTTTACTTTTGAATTTAATTTGAGTTAAGTGCTAACTCCCTCTTACCTTTGGCCCCTGAATACCTTTAGTTCCTGGAAGCCCAGGAGGACCTGCAGGTCCAGGTTGACCTTTAGCACCTGGAGAGCCAGTGAACCCCTTCTTCCCCACTGCTCCCTAACAAATACAATTGCGTGCTTTAAATTCCTGTTTATGGATGAAGTAGATTTTATTTATTTATTTTTAAATATCACAGTGTTCAGTAACACTGAATGAAAAACAAAAGAATAATTTCAAACATCCGCAGTTCAAATAATGTATTTTACCAGTGTGCCTCGTGTCCCAGGCTCCCCTTTAGCACCTTTTTGACCTGACATTCCCTGGGAAGTACAGAGGTTTACACAAAATACGTACATTGCAGCTCCAAACACACACCATTAAATATGCCTGTAAACACATAATGAAATCCCACCATGTTTCCATTAATGCCAGGAAGACCAGGCTGGCCTTTCTCACCACAACTTCCCTGAATTGCACAAACGCACAGTAAGTACATAATTAAATACCAGTAAACTATAACAAATCACTGAGACCATTACTATTTATAAAAATAAATGAACACTACATTACACCTTTGGTCCTGCATTTCCAGCTTTGCCATCGACACCTGTGTCACCTGGCAAACCCTGCAAAACACAGATATCTATATTGTGCATTTTTGAGATGACAAAAAATTACCACAAAAAATAAAACAATGATCAATTTCAGAAATGAACTCAAGGTATATTTGTTTTGTTTTGTATACTACCTATACAATGATTTTATGCAAGGCACATCCCTACTATGTTTATGCTTGATGTCAGAGCAACAAAATCAGACTAGTAAACTGTTGTTTTTCTTCCTTTGAGTGCTTCTGGGCATTCTGTTGTCAGTGATAAAATACTTATTATAACTTTAACAAAACACATTTAATCTAGAGTTTGTCCTACTGTATGTAGTAAATATTAAAATGTCATGTTAAGTCAAATATAACATACTGGTGTTGATAGCCCAGTTTGTCCAGAGGCACCTATACTACCAGGAGAGCCCTGAAATGAAAATAAATAAACATAGATTCCAGCTGTTTAAGTAGTTATTTTATACTGTACATACATGAACACTTGAGTTGAATTGAACTTGAATTGAGAATGTTGCAACATTTATAATCAGTGACTCTAACTCTGTTACTAACAGCTTGTCCCTGGAGTCCTTTTTGGCCTTTGACTCCTGCTGCTCCGGTGTTGCCTCCTGGTCCAAACCGTCCAGGCTTACCCGATGGACCTCTGATGCCTGACTCACCCTGTGAAAGCATGGTTGTTGCTGTCATCATCATCAGAAACTCTACATCAGAACTTTAGCATCAACTTGATATTAACGTGCCCTTAATCATTACTTCCACCAGTTTTAAGTTTTAACATCGCTGACCTTGAGCCCTGGAACCCCCTGTTGTCCTCTGTCTCCCGGTGCACCTATGTATCCCTGCAGAAAAGAGGATAGGGGGCAGCAGGGGCATAGTAATAATGCATCACAAATATTCTAGATCTGTATAATGAAACTCTTAGATATTGCAATTTTAATGAAAGTAATTTCTATGTTACTCACCAGCTTCCCTGGTGGCCCCTTTGCTCCCTGTGGTCCTTGATTGCCTTTGTCTCCGTCAGCTCCTTTTGGTCCTTTTTGCCCAGTAGCTCCAGCGTTTCCCTTATCACCCTGCAATGTGTATGTGTATTGGTATGCTGCTTTTTAGATTACTGAGAGGTTGTAAGGACCTCAAAAGATGTGCAAAATAATGCAACATAATGCCCCCTTTATTCTTAGTTTTAACAATAAAATGACACATGTACAAACTGACATTTACTCACAGATTTGCCTTTTTGTCCATCTGTCCCCTCTGGTCCCCTCAGCCCAACTGGACCCTAAACACACAAGGCCTGGGTTACTCTAACACAGGCTTAAACTAAACGTTGTTATGGATGGTGCATTTAACGCAGTGTTTTTCTAATATTTAAAGCCTTTTCATTAAGTTAAATGAAAAAAGATGGAATTCAAATTGGTGATCAACACCAGTCTAATCAATCTACCTCCTCACCATCGAGGCCAGCAATTCCCTCCTTCCCCCAAATCCCTGCTGATCCCTGCAGATAAAAATGTAGAGACAAACAGTGATAAGTGAGCAAGTGATGAATAACTAAACTGCCCGCTTCTTGAATAGCTTTATAAACCCCTTAATTACTATTTCTTTATAAGGCATTTTCTGGTGCATTCAAACAGACCTTATCTCCTTTTGCCCCAGGGGATCCAGTGGGTCCTTCAGTTCCATCTCTACCCTAAACATGTAGAAAATAAAGCAACAATAAATATTTCATTTAAAGATTTACCAAGCAAATAACCAAAAATGTATGTATGTTGTGCACAATTAAATCATTTTAGTAAACTTGTTGCTCGTATGTATCTTAAATGTATGTTAATGTCTATTTCACTGATATGACATTTATCATAATAAAATGTGTGTAGTGTTATGCAGACTTTTAACAACATACTTCATCAATCCTCTTAAGGTAAATTGTTGTTTGGACATCGACAGTAGATTAAAACGCTTACAACGACACCTCAGTGTTTGACCAGGAGGAACTTGGAATCAAACCTGTTACTGGGCTGTGCAGAGAACGGCTCTATCAAATAAGCTATGTGCCACCCAAAGATTCACAGGTTTTTATCTGCAATTTCTTATCACAAAACACATCAATATGATTTTGAGGTTCTGCAACTCTGTAAGATGTACTTCAAAAGTATAGCCTGTGTTAGGAGACAAATCTCTAAAAATAGAAATGTAATTATAAAGAGGACAAATTGCTTCTGATACAGCTTCTGCTGCTCATATTTCAAAGGGCAGACCATGAAAATTAAAATCAAGCATACACTGAGGCCCAGTGTAATATATGACACCATGGATTTGCAAAGCCGGGTCACATGCCAAGAAAGAAAGAAACTTTCTGTTGACTTTTCAGACCAAACATTTGTTGTCAACCAATGGATAAGCAAAACTCAAATTAGTGTTAACCTTTTTTCACGGCCGACGTTTTGATGCATGTGTGACTGTGAGCAGTCAGTCCAGACCAGACTATCCTGACTCATTGGCATGGTTTACTGAGACAAATAGCTATGGTAATGTCGCCATCCCTGACGTCATCACTGTCTGGGGCACTTAAGCTTGCCCTTTATCATTTTGATCAGTTAAATCTTTATTTTATGCCCTAATTCTTAGCCTTCATCAGTCAGGACAGTCAGGTGGTGAATACTAATAGTTTTAATAAAGTTTGCTTATGAAATCACACAGGCTCGGTGCAACACCTGTCTACAAATAACATGTAACACCACCCTTCAGAATTTAAAGGTCATACGTGATAACAAAAGCATAAAAACAAACTTACAGGGTAACCTGTAACCCCATGAGGGCCAATTGGACCTTGTGGACCCTTGTCCCCTGAAGGGCCACGAAGCCCAGCCTCACCCCATGGTCCAATGTTACCCTGGATACCCTGGAGGGGTAAAGATGCATTCACATTAACATGGTGAAAAACCTCTTCTGTATTAAATTTCACAACAGGTCAGGTTTATTTGGTTACAGAACCACATAAATGAGAATTCACAACCAAACTGAGTCTATGTGTGAAGACAAAGTAAAGTGGATAAAACCCTTAACACAAGTGGAGGTAATGTGTAAATGCCAGTAGATTAAGCTTGCTAAGCGTATCCCTTATCTTATCTAGATTAGCTCTAAGCAATCTGCATAGATGTGGAGTGAAATGGAACTAAAGTTGTAAAAGGCTTTTGGAAGCAGCACTAAATAGTGACTCTGTATTCTGCTTAACACAGTAAGTTCAAGAGTATTTCAGTGCAAGCTTAAAATTAATAATAAATGGACAAAATAAAAAGTTATATGTTTAACTATATTAGTTAAACAAACTTTGAATGTAACCAGAACTAAGGATGTGCATTGATTTTATTTAGACACAATGTTCTGTCACCACTCCAATAAATGACCAGACTGTAGAAAGAGTCCTTCAAATAGAACTGACTTTTGGATGGAAAAACATCTTAAAAACTAAGACACAAGTCCAGTTGCAACCGAACAGAACCTTTGCATGACCTGGATGACATGAAATGACATCAACACGTCTTTTGTAGAAAACACAAACACACTGTGCAAGAAAAATTAATGTCTTTTCTGTCCGTAAAGGCTGACATAGTTTCAGCTTGACAGAACCTTGATGACATTGCAGATTTTACAGACCATTGAAGGTGTTTTTACATTTTTTTGTTTTCTGTTGGTGTGGCTTTCTTAATGATAAGCATAAAAGGCAGCCTTTTTTGTTAATCAGAACAGTTGTAATGGCGATATTTCAACAATAAGTGAGTAAGTAAACGACTGGATGTGTGGGAGGCATTTTTGAGTGAATGATCTCACAGGAGGTCCTCTGTATCCATGTGGTCCTGGCATGCCCATCTCCCCCTGGAAGAAGTAAAGAGAATAAAATACACAGATAACCATTTACAGTAGATCTAACATACATATTACATACGATAAAACAGTTATTTAAAGTTGCATGGATGGTATGAACAGACAGTGAAACTTAACGCAGAAAAAGATTTACTTACACGGGGACCTTGTTTTCCTCTTGGTCCTTCCTCTTCTCTCTTACCCTTCACAACAAGGACCACACAAGATTAAATTCAAAATGTTATGCTCACTCAAACAAGTGAGCCAAAACCATTTTAGCAGGACGACGTAAGTAGTGTGTAATTTTGACTTAGCGACATAGAGATGAATGTGTAATACTGACTAAATATGAAGCTTGGAAACAACTCACACCTTTAGTCCTTCACTTCCTGGAAGTCCACTGGGACCTTCTTTTCCTTTAACCCCCTAAACAGACATTACTGTAATTCTTCATCATAAACCTTTTAATTTTTTTATTATTAAATCTACAAGGTACTTTTAAAAATATGTTTTATCAAAACCTCCCAAGAAGCTGCCTGGTGTTGCTGTGTAACTCACTCTCTCTCCTGGCTTTCCTGGCATTCCCTTCTTCCCTCTACTGCCAGCTTCTCCCTTAAATTTAACACAGATGTAAACATCTTCCATTCACCCCATATCCTCATGTAATACAGTTATGCCAAATGGTACACAAAAGTTTTTATTATACTACAAAACTCATACATATTAATATATGAATAGCTAAAATAATAAATAATAATAAAAAAGCACATTAAAGTACTCACACTTTTCCCTACAGGTCCTTGAAGGCCAGGAACTCCTGTCTTTCCAGGTAATCCCTATGAAAGATATTTACCAGCGTATCAGATATTTGTGATACTGCAAATGCTTGGTTATTATGATATGTTAACTCACTTGAGGTCCTGGAGAGCCATTTTCCCCATTTATTCCATTTGCACCAATGGGTCTCTGATGGACAAATTATGATTGTGATGTGAGATTGTGAGATTATGATGATGATGAGTTTATTACGTATCGGTCACTATCCTGGTTACACCTTTAATAACAATATGATGTATGAGAAATACATAAATACTGCAGCTGACTGACTGAGCTTCCTAATTTTGGAATACATATCTGTATATTCACTATCTGTTTTATGGCTTTTATGCAATCTGTGCAGTAAAATGAACAAGTTGCATACTTCCCTCATGAATTTATAAAGAGTAGTACATCACTGTGAGTATTTTCTTGCATGGAAGCCAAAGCTGCATTTAGATGAACATGGGGATTGGAACTAAAGTGTTTAGTCGTTATTAATGATTGGTTGGTCTTACCGGGACCCCAGGAGCTCCATCATGTCCCCTATTTCCCAAATGACCTTGAAGTCCCTAAAACAGCACACAAATAATGAGTGGATGAAATGTCTCTTAAATTATACTGGTATCAAAAGTTACACAGCATCCAGTGGCCAATAATTGCAAAAAGTATTTCATCCTCTGTATTAGTTCTATCTGGACCACATATTTTTAATGTATTAAACATAATTTAGTATGGAGTGTGTATTTGTCAATGTGATCACCTTCAAGCCTTTAGGTCCAGTCACTCCAGATACTCCAGGTATTCCCTACACAACAGTTTACACATATAAATTCATGTTAGAATTATGTTCATTTATCTGATTGTCACAATTTGTCATATACATTTATTATAGATTATGCAGCAAATATAAATATTAAACATATTTACAAATTTTAGGTCAAGTTAAATGGAAAAAGAACTGATAAATTACAAACATTTGAAAAAATGAATATAAAAAAAATATTTTTGGACTGATTGCTACAGCCATATAGGACCAAAATAAGAAGTTAATCCACAATAGGAACCTTAATACCAGGTTCTCCTTCATGTCCTCTATCTCCAGATTGTCCCATGCCCCCCTGCAAACAGAAAACACAACAACTTAATTAGTATGGTATATATACAATATGTATCGAGTATCAATGTATACTCCACTTACTCATACTCACAATAGGACCAGGCAATCCAGAAAATCCTGCTCGACCTTCTCGACCCTTAGACAGAAAATTTTACCACAGTGAATCAGGATTTAATATTTACTGAAAAGAACACCAAAACTGATGCAAACATGACAGATGTCAACAACTAAGGCACTGCCTGTCTCTTAATGATCATTACCTGGTCAGTGATTTTGCCTCCTGTTCATTGCCTACCTGATTTCGTCACACTTTTTAATAAAATTACACTTTTTACTGTATCTGTGCATATTGGAGCTTCTTTTCTTATATTCAGTATCATATTATATCAGACAAATGCTAACATATTCTCTATACAAGCAACTGTTTTTGCTCTTATTCCAGATGACGTGCATCCATTTTTGTACCTACCTTATCACCTCTAGGTCCAGAAATGCCTTGAATACCAGTTGGTCCTCGATCTCCCTACCAAAACATACATCCATGCACACAAGAGCACAGTTGCACAAAAGGTAGCCTACTTTAAACACTTTTCCAAATCCAGACATTCTAGATTTGATTCCGACCACTTTTGCAAACCTACCTTTGGTCCATCTTTTCCCTGCTTTCCTTGCTCTCCCATGATACCATCGACTCCCTACAGTAATAAAGGAAGGAACAAAAAAAACCCAACTTCATAATTACAGTCACTACAGCATCAACCCTGTCTTTGTTTAGACAGTTTACTGTACTCACATTGGATCCGGGAGGTCCAGGGGGCCCTGTTGGTCCTCCAAGTCCTTCAAGTCCTGATGGGCCTCGATGCCCCTTGGCTCCCTGTTCACCTGGAGGCCCTGGAGGTCCCTGTACAAAACACTGAGCTGATTCACTTATCTTGTCAATTTATGTCTTTTCTGAGCAGATACACAGGAAGACTCAAACTCACCAAGTCACCCTTAAAACCTAGATCACCTTTGGAACCTCGACTGGCTTTAGGCCCCTGGTGGAGCAAGGTGCACGCACACACACAAACAAACAGAAAACATCTGCACATTTAGCTCAGTACTTAGTAATCAAATAAAATTTAGAATAAGCAGTACAATACAATGGCTTGATACTATCAAATTGATAGGATTAGGATAACTCAGTATTTCTTTATGTCATAATTGGTGTAAAAACTTGAGCTGCAGTCATTATTGAAACTGCTTTAAGTAATCTTACAGGATCACCTGAGGGTCCAGGCTTTCCTGGATTCCCATTGGCTCCCTGTAATGAGAATTAAAAAAACATTAATTGATCCTTCAACAAAAAAAACCGATTTTATAGAAAACCTAAGTATGTCTTCTCTGGTTATTACTGTTTGGCCTCAGTGACTTACATTAAGTCCAGGAGGACCAGGATCTCCTATGTCTCCTTCATCTCCTCGATCACCCTGGTGTAACACATAAACACAGAAGATGACAGAGAAACCTAGAAATGATAACAGCAATCCAATGCTGCATTATCATTTTTATTCCCACTTGTTCTTTAAGTATACTCACAGGGTCACCTTTATGACCAGGAGGTCCATCTGGTCCTGGGTGTCCCTGTTTATACAAAATGTACTCTTATCATGTAAAATTCTGTTAGGTGTAACTGCTGTGTTTATTTCAAACACGTGCAAAACAATAATTTTCATTAAAGTAACAAAAGCACATTACTGGTCTTAAAAAGATTACATTCTCCCCAACTAATAACAGTTTTTCTCATATTTTATGCCCAACTTTATGATTTTTAAATCTTCTGACCAAAGTGGAATTATTGTTGTACCTGGGGGCCGCGGACACCAGATAATCCAATTGTACCATCAGGACCTGGCTCTCCCTGCAACACATGTAAAGTACAGATTAGACAGGTTAGGAACATGTCATAGGATAATCAGTTCATCACACTGAGTCTCAGGAAAAATAAATTGTCTCATCACCTGTGGTCCAGCTGCTCCTCTGGCTCCCAGTTCACCTTGGTGACCCTGACAACAAAAAATATAGTTTTAGAAATATTTGTAATCAATCAATCAAAATTACAACTTTATTAACTAGTTGTTTACTTACCAGTGGTCCATTAACTCCTATTGCACCTTTTACTCCTCTAGGACCCATTTTGCCCTGAGGAAAAGGCAAATAAATTTATGGTTTTCTTCTTCTTCTTTTTTTTATTTTAATCCAAATCAATGATTTGAAATCATATGATATATCATACTGTCTTAGGTAACTTACATTTGGGCCTGGTGGTCCACTAAAGCCCAGAGCACCAATGTCTCCCTGAAAACAATAAAAAACAACAATGTGATCAATATGTGGAATATTTATATGAATAAATGTCACCAAATGAACTGCGAGGTACTGACCAATGGTCCTGATGGTCCTGGAAAACCACGAGGACCCCTCGCTCCAGGCATTCCCTGTGAACAAAGGACATTTCAGATGCTGTTATGTTGTCTGTATGGTATGAAATGTACTTTATAAACCATGAATCATTTCACTTCAACATAAGGAAAAGTAAATGTTTTCAGGTCAGGAAAACATACTCAATATTTTATTAGAAATGTATTAGAAATTAGACTTCATCACTTGATGAAGAGGACATTATTAAATAATAAAACCATCCTTACCATATAGCCAGGGAGCCCAACAAAGCCTCTGACTCCTTTATTTCCCTGATTACAGATAAATTAGAATAAATTATTGTATACAGTACCAGTCCTCTTCTCCTAGCTGTGTGTTTACTGGATGCTGAATCTGACCTTGTTTCCTTTTTGTCCTCTGTTTCCCTGCGGTCCAGCCTCTCCCTGATAACCCTTAACGCAGAAGAAATGGGACCCATTGAAAACATACAAATGAAATACTCAAGGCCTTCAGCAGAGAGTCAGTGAAAGTGAAAGCAACACTTCTATAACACCTAGCACTAACAATCAGACAATCTGTCATGTGTGCAACAGCATACAACAATATGAGGTGAGTACAAAAAATAAAAACACTTAGATGTCTAGACAAAGAAATAGATACACACAGTGTATACACTGACCCCTAAATTTAAATCCCTATAACGTTAGAAGTCTTTGCCACTCTTACCCACTCACCCAGATCCCCTTTGATGCCCTTCTCTCCTCTGTAGCCTTTGGAGCCCTAACAGGACAAGCACAATGCAAATTTATCAAACTGCAACACCACTGCACATGTAAGTGTCAATCACAAATTTACACCTTTAGAGTTCAAATAAACACTCAGCCAGTGTTTCTATTTCAATAACTTACAAAAACCATGGCAGCGTTTCTTTAACTTGTAAAAGCTTAACACCACAATGGGTGTCAATATTACTAGTGTTTGATAGTGGCAATCTGCACTAAAGCAGTTTTTATGCTATTGATAAAGACTATACTGTGCACTTAACGTTATTAAGAGATAAAATGTACAGTTTGTTAGATGTGTTGCTATACTATCACCCATGTGAAGAATAAGGGAATATTCTGCTTTAACAAGGGTATTAATTAAATGCAATAAAGCTAAAATCCTAAAATCCAGCAAACCTTTGTGAACTTTTGTAGCCATTGTCAGTTATGCACACTACACTTATAATCTCATCAATTTAGTGTAAAATATAATTAGTTGTTTCAATTTAAAAATACAAGTCAATTGGCCATAAAAAGTTTTGTCAGCAAATCTAATTTGTTTTTCTTACACCACAAAATGTTATCTTGATTAAATATTGTGTGTCATGTAAAGTTTTGACGTTGTTTAGTTAATTCAGATTTACGAGTCTAATAAACAAGTTTAGGTTTTTACTTCAATGTTAAACCCAAGTCACCTTTGCTACAACACTCTTCATGTGAGTCTCATTCCATTTGTTTGTTTAACTTACTTCATAAACAGCACAGAAACAAAAATTTGAGGAATCACCTCACCAAGCTAATAAACTAAAGCTACAGTTCTGCTGAACCAAAATTTACCAAAGCCAGCCCAAAATCTGTCATATTGTCAAGTGTGGACACTGAATTCAACACCAACCTTTATCATGGTTCACAGAGTTTTTACTTGTGGGAAAATAATTAAACAACCACAAACCCAGGTATTTATATATTAAAGACACACAACAACATTCAGCTTTTTCTTCAAACTACTGAGAAGAAGATTATTCAGAGATCATTAACTCAAGCAATGCATGCTGGGAAGTCTCTGGAAAGTTTTTTGGACTCTTTTCAGGCTAATGAAATTGCTGACACATCTATACAAGCATGTGAAATGTGTGGGTGGAGTTGAACTAACACTGGTGTGATCAACTCTGTCAGTGAATGTGTTTACTCTTTTTAAAATACACTTGTCTCAGAAGATTCACCTGCTCTCCAGGTAAGCCTGGTAGACCTGGGTCACCATCCTTTCCTGGGGTTCCGTCTCTTCCAGGTCGGCCCTCAGAACCAGGCATACCTTGTAGTCCAGGGTTTCCCTGGATGTGAAACAATAATTAATGCTGTTTGCCTGGTCTCATGAGAACTTTCATTCCAGAAATATAGACAACAATGTGATAATGTTGTGTTGATAATTTCATTGTGCTAGTTTGGTACACTTGTTAGAGAGCATGTCAGCACATGTAACTGGAATTAAACCCTCACTGTAGATTTATGGTCAGATGCAAGTAAGTTAGAGAAACTCACAATTTTGCCTTTAAATCCCTTTCGTCCTTGTTTTCCAGGAATTCCAGGCAGCCCCTGGAATACATATTAGCCACAGAAATCTATTTAAAATAGCTTCTTGTTTTTGTATTTTCATTGCATGTTAAAGGCTCAAGCCTATCTCTTTTCAGGTAAAACAAAACACGTTTGTCTACTTACAATTGGTCCATCAGCTCCAGGAGGCCCAAGAGGCCCCAGAGGCCCCTTAAGTTTCTGAAGAAGAAAGCAAAAAGTCTTTCTCCTCAGTCACAACACGCATTTTTTTGCCATATTTACTCACTAAATGGACATTTGGTCCAGTAAATTAAGTAATATAACATAATGTTGGTGTAGTTACTGTATATGAAATATAGCAGCTGTGCAGGATTTTGAGTAACTCAATTTCAACTAACTTATCTCAGTGACATAGAAACAAAACACTGATGAAAGAAAGTTAATCAAAGCTGTTACTGGTTCAGAAAAAAAATATTTTTAGTGCATTTACTTTTGAAAGGACACCTACCGGCCAGGAAGTAACCAACTTTTTGTAGAATTTCTTATTCTGCGAAGAAATAAAACAAAAATATCAAAAATGACCCTTAAAGAGGCTTAAGATAGTAAAAATAATGGAAATTAAGAATTAAAAAATGTTATACTGTATATGTTCACATATTGCAACACTGCTCACACTGTGTACGTAATATGTCAATATTTATTTGATGATAATAAAGTGCATCATTCTCTGTTACTCTCTCTGTTACTCCACAGTAGGGCTGAGCAAAATAATTTACACTTCTTTAAATGTTCACTTTTGCATGCACATGTAATATACATTTCTTATTTTATGAACTATTCATTCCTCAATATACTTTTAATGAATATGAAGCATATAGGCAGATTGGCCTTTGGTGTAGAATCACACAAGCAGTTTACCTTGAAAGCCTCCCATTCTTCTTCAGAGTTTTTAAATACAATTATGGCAGGCATCCCCGGAGGACCAACTGGACCACTGTATCCTGTGCTTCCAGTCCTGCCCATAACGCCTTGATAGCCCTGAGCATAATAACAATAAGAATCTTTCATTTCAATTTGGTAAGTGAAGGATGCATAGACCCATCATTGGCAGAAGAATACAATCAGCCATGAGACATTAACTGATACAGGCTCTGTTGTATCATTTAACACAGCTGGGGATTATAAAAAATATTACAAGGTTTCTTAAATTGTCTTCTAAACCAATTTGCTCAATCTCTCAGAAAAATTATTTTGCTACACCAAAAGTCATTACATCTGAGGTTTAATTTGGTAGCAGGGTGTAACTGCTCATGATGACACATGTGTGTGAAAACAGAAATTATGGTGATAGAACTTAAAGATATGTATAGTATTTTATACTTGTGTGGTGACACATGATTAATAAGCTGTCAGCAAAAATAAGCCATGTACAGGGCTGCAGTTGAAAAGAGTTCAGAAATACGTTTGCCAAGAAATGATTTCACATAATAATATACTGAAATACACATGAATGCAATTAAAGTAAAGTGACTGATGTTTATGAACATGTAGACAAAAATACTCCTCAGTATTTATATGTAAACCAGTTAAAGTTTAGCAGTTACTCTCAACTTGACCACATAGTGGTGCTGTGGTGCAAAAATAAATTTAGTGAGCTATTTGAGTAAATGTTGATACAAACATCATGATAGAAAGGTAATTTAACACATACTTTGTCTCCTTTAGGTCCTGGTGGTCCTGGTAGTCCAGATGGACCCGGAAGTCCCTGAAGAAAGACCAAGGTATAGAACAGGAGAAGAAACGCAGATATGTGAGGTTTTTCTGTCTGAAATCTGATGAATCTGTTGTTGTTCTATTTCAATAACAGGTCATAGGTAGGAACTTCCTGTAAATATCCTGTATACAAACACCAAGCTAAGGATTTAACAGTTCAGGGTTACAGTAGCACAGTTTAGCCAGAGGAGGGGGACAATGCTGTGCACTGAACAGAGACACACACACACACACACACACACACACACACACACACACACATACATAAACACATTATTATCTCAGATGTGAAAACTGGCTGTGATTATGAACCTTTGCACAAGTACTTCTAAATGTTAACAGTAATTTACCCTTTGACCTCTAATCCCAGGTCTTACTTCTGCTGTTACTGCATACGTAGGTGGCTGATTGGGCTCGGTTTCTGATTGGACTGTGCTGACCTGGGAGATCCAGTCACGTGAAGGCTGATCATATTCCTCAGTGCCATCATCATGACTTTGATTTTCCTTCTCTGTGTCTCTTATCACTTCTTCCTCCACCTCTAAAAATATCTCATATTCATCTGTCTTGCTGCCACTCTTCTTCTTTTCACCTGGAAGTTGTTGTTGTGGTGTTGTTTCCGCTTTAGGTGGAACATTTTTCAACCTGTCATACATTTCCTCTTTTTCCTTCATCTCTCCAGCTGATACATTACCCGTCTCCGCAGTTCTGTTATTTAGTACTGCTTCACTTTGTTCTGTGGGAGTTATAACAGTCAGGTTTGGTGTTGGATTTGTCTGAGGTACGGTGCTCTTGAGTGACACATTTTCTTCTTTTCGTCTAAAGACTTTAGCTGAGACTGTAGCTAAAGGAGCTGCTGAAACTGATGGTGTATCTGTTAGCGGTGATGCTTCCTGTTTTGCTTCCTTTACTCCTTCATCTTCAGATGAATTGTACCTGCTGGAAGCAGCAAATCCCGATTCTGTAGTGGAGCCTGAGATGACAGTAGAGCTGGGAGCATACTCAGACACCTGCGGCCCATTAGAGGAAGCTATTTCTGCACTTGCAGTTACTGCATCTCCCCTTGCTGTCCCAGATGTGACGCTTGGACCTGTGGGATCCACATTTTGAATGTTAGGGGTTGAAATGACCGTTTCAACATTTTCCAACAAAGATGTGTTCTTTCCGGTGAAGAGTTCCTTGGTTGCATTGGCCAGCAGATGAACTTGTGTTAGGTGCTCATCAGTCTGAAGTGTGTAGACAGAATGAGTCCTGGTTGTCATGCTAGTTTCTGTGCTCCATGTTCGGTTCATTGTCCCAGAAATGTCAGATTGTAAATTAGAAGTTAGCTCAGTTCCAGGCAGAAAGGCTTCCTGCTGTTCCTTAGAGCTACCTTGAACCATTTTCTTACTTGTGTTTGGTTTGGCTTTGTCTGTGGTGGTTGAACCTGTAGTCTGAGAATTCATGCCAATCTGGGTTTTCACTACAGTTGTGGCTCCTTCCTGTGTGTCTGTAACAGGATGTGACTTCAGAGAAAACGTGCTGCTCATTGGATCTTGTTTTGGTGTCATCTCAGTGGGACTGTCCTGTAGAGTTGTGCCTGGTTTGAATGATACTCTGATCTCAGGCTGAGTGGTCACCTCAGCTCCAACCTCCTGTGAAATAAAGAGACATTAAAAACAAGTTCAATATTGTGCTCTCTTTTTTAATTTTAAAATAATATTTTTGCTTTTGCTGGAATCTTAAATATAACATGCACTTGTTGTCCAGAGCAAATCAAAATTTCGTGATGTGATGCTATGATAAAAGCTGTGTGGCTTTCACAGACAGAAAGGAAAGCTGATACTCTTGACCAAAATTATTAAGAAGGTAAGAAGGATTTTAGAAAAATCACACACAGCATAGTTTTTTTAACTGTAAACACAAGAGAGAGAGTAGCTGAGAGAGATTATTTAAGGCCCTTCTTGACCTCAATACATAAGCACTGGTGTTTTCTTTTTGCATAATTAGCCTCTTTTTTCAGACTGTGACACTAATTCATATGTGCCTGCATGTTGTAGGGAATTTCAGGACTTGATGTTATTCTGCATTTCCCCAACCATCTACAACCTGTTCATTACCAATAAGTGAAAACATCTGTGTAAGTGTGCTGAGTTTTTAAAGTGTGGTTTGACAAACAGCTTTAATGTTTAGCTAGTTAGTTTAATGGCCATAAATATCATACATAAAAGGATGGTAACAGCCAATCTATAAATAAATATTCTTTATTGAACCGTGAGTAAATTACATAGTGTTTTTTGTACAATACCTGTGTGTCTCTTAGAGCTGAGCATGCCCTGCTGTTATCTTGACAGTGCTGCTCAGCTGCTGTAGCATCTCCCAACACTAACATCATCTGCTGAATTGTGCCCTGAATGCACCACAGACACACACACAAGTTTCAAGTTTCATTGCAAACCCCCACATATCGCTCGACCAATGTAAATTCTGTCAATCTGCATTCCTGCTACAGCATCTGTTTCACAAGGGGATGCCAAAAGTTAGCAATTCAAATCCTACGCACAGGTCTTTAAAGGCTACATTTCTACTAAACTATATATCTTTACACTTGTGTTGCAGTGTTTTTGTTAAGTTTTTTCTTTTACTTTTATTTGTTTGACTCTATCATGGATCACACACTGCTGCCAATTTTAACCTTTTAATTTATTGTTGATTGTATCGTACTGTAAGAGAGGGATATTTGACTGATTGAATAATTAAACAAAAAAACTACGAATAATTTTCAATATATGTTTATTAATAGCTCACTTATAAAAATAAATGACAGTTGAATCAAGAAAAAATAAAAATAAATGCTGACATAATAAATCATAAAACTTTCAGCAGTCTACTTTACTATCAGGCCTCAGTTAACTGTGACTAACGTAGAGGACACACTTGAGTTTTTCAGTGATAAAATCCTTAAAATTTTGCGATGGTGACACAGAATGTGATTTTGTTTTTACACATCTTATTATGGGATTTAGAAGTTGATGTGAAATATTTCCCTGCTTCTCGTTCACTCATATTCACCCTTCAAACCTGGTGAAGAAATATTTGAGCTCCAGATGATATCCATGTAAAAAAACTCACATGAAGAAACTACCTCCAGCAATATCAATATTTACAAAAAACTACACAAAATATTAACTGAACATAAAGTAATATCCACAAAATATGTTCAATAGTATTCAGACTTTGTTTTAGCATATATCCCACATGTAAAATCAGCAGATACAATTCAACAAGATGCTTCAAAATTATTTTGATGCTCTGAAATACAATTTTAAAACTAAAGGAAAGTCTGAAACACCTTAAGGATAACAAATATTTCTAAACTTCTACTCTATATAGAAAATACAAACTAAAGAAACACAATTTATCTTCACGTTCTGCCGCTAGTTGTGACAAAATTGCAGATATAAACTGAATCCATCAAATTATAGACAAATTATAACACCAGACTTACGCAGCTCAGTAGCAGCAGCACTACAACAGCACCCTGCATGGCTTCTGATAACAGCTACTGGACTCCTCTGGCTGTCACGTTAGTGTCTGTAAGTCAAAACTTTTTCCCACCTGACAGTCTCCTTCAGGAGCCGGACTTGAAAAACACACACCCCTCCTAGAGGAGGCAGCAACAGACACTTTGGTGTGTTGTCCTCTGAGCCTGTTGCTATGCGTCAAGTCTTTTGCTTCCCATGGAGTGTAAACTGCTGTTATATGATCGATAGTGATAGTGAAGCTTTCGAGATATGGAACGAGGAAATTTAATTTTACTTTCTTCTCATTTTTGGAAACTTTTTCCATTTTTTTCAGAAAAAAAAACAGATTTGTCACCTTAAACATTACAAGTAAGACTCACCTACTAGGTTACATTTGCCTGCATTTACTAGAAGTTTTTCAAAAAGGTTTTTGATGAGTGCACAGTGAATTCTTCATTATGTTATAATGTTATATTTATTTATATATTTTGTTATTAGGTTTATTTTCCACCACATTACTCCATCCTGCTTAACTTGACATTGAACTTCACATTGAGCCCTCCCTCCTCTGATGTGGGAGGGGAGGAATGTGGCCCAGGTGAGGAATGTGACATGAGGGTCAGAAGAGCGAGGGGCTGCTGCCCGAGGAGGGTTGTATCAGGTGAGGCTAGGGCTTATGGTAAGGGGCGTGGAGTGAGGAAGACCCTCCAAGCTCGCCTGACCTAGTGTTGTTATGTGGTGGTAAGTTGTGACTCCAGAGGGTGCTCAGTCCAGGTAAAGCTCCAGTCTGGACACAGACCTGGGCAGGAAGAGGCTAGTCATCCCACAGAGGAGCAACAGGAAATCTCTCAGACAGACAGATTTCAGACAGGAGGATTTTCCAGTGTTTCAGATGATGATAATATTCCTGTTATAATCTAAGGCAGGCAGTGAGATGGGCTGAAAATCTAAGTTCTTATTTAAATAATTTCTTATTTAGTACATTAAATGTTTAACACTCAAAACCTGAGCTAATTGACTGTTTGGGTGTGTTTTGATCAGTTTTGATAAAAAAATAAATAAAAAGTCGCACACCTGTTATCAAAATGTGTTTTAATTGTTGTGTGAGCATGTTTTTTTCAGCGGAGTGAACCTAGTTAGATCTTAGACATACAGTACAGACAGGGATCTCACAGCTGAAATAAACTAAACTTTCTAACTTTGGCAGAATATGGTGCATTATTGCAGGACTTAGTCTTAGTAAGAAGCAAATTGAGAGAAAAATCAAGGCCTATAAGGAAAGAACTAAAAGAAATGTGTGTGTAAAGTATATGTGTTTCTCTGTATATACCTTTGTTCCCACGCACTGAAAGTGTGTGAAAGAGTCTTGGCTGCACTATCAGCTGGAAAACCTCCTCCCTGTCCAGCCCTAAAATAACCAACAGCATCCTGTCTTCTGACCGCTGACCCTGACTCATCACCTCACTCAACTCTACTGGAAACCTTTCGTGTAAACGTTAGCAGAATCATAAAGAAATGTACACACTCTACCTCACACACCTACATCAAATACACACACTATTACCTATATTTCCAAGAACACGGGTTAATTTAATCATTCACTGTGCACAGGAGTGTATAGATTTTTAAACTCTGTGTTGTGGTGTGACAGAGTAATTGGAGACTTTCCTCATAAAGAGCCACTTCACAAGTGATTGTAAACTTTATCACAAAGCTGCCAGATTTAGACAGAATTAGTAGTCCAACAGTCAAAGTAAAGTTTAACACTAAAGCTTCAAGCTAAATCCCTTCAACCTACACATCATGGAAAGAAAGTTCAACATAGACAAACAAGTTCACTGCTGTCACATATGACTCCGTCAACTCTTTGAACATGTATTGTTATTGGCTTGGCAAAAACACACACCAACACATTTATGTGGTTTAGAAAAAACACATTTGGATTTGCTGGTGCGCTCATCATAAAGTCAGGTACAACCAGGTATGGTTTTAAAGTAACTATGCTGCTGTAACAAGGAGACAGTACATCTCACAGCTTATTGTGGATTCTCATCATCCTACAGGTGTCTCCACCGATGACCTCAGATTAACAGCTCTCACCAACAGAATAGCACCTTATAGGTTAAGACTTAGCTCTGTCACTGTTGCCTCTGTCATCCTCTGTGGCTGAGACATTGTAATAAGTGACTGATTATGTCCATAAAGCTGCAGTAGATCTACGTTTGCAAACATGGACTGTTAACAGTACATCTGCAAGTGACTGGAGTAATTCATAACAAAACTGATGCAGCATAATTAGCAGCTGTTGACTTTGTTAAAGAATCAGGACTAGTTACAGTCTGTAGACAGATTATTTTTAGTAGATCAGTGACTTTGGGCTTTTGAAACATACTAAAGTTGTCTGCAGAAAATGTTTGGGTTAGGTTTTGGTGGATGCTCCATATAAATTAAGCTCAAGACTTAAAGCTCCCCACATGGGCTGCGCACTTCTGATGCTGATAAAAATAAAAATTTAATTCTATAGTTAATGAAACATTCTGACACTACAAGCTAATAATTATGACCATTGCTGAAGAAATTAATAGTTTGAAAGTATTGACTACTGTATATAAACATATATCTACATCTTAACATCCCAGATGTGCTGTTGCGTTCATTCTGTGTATGGGCTCAATGAATCTCTTTTATGGGCACTGATGGGTCCAGGAGAGCCAGCTACTGGGCTGGACTGGAACCGTGAGGTGAGTACTTCTGGGTTGTGATGGAGCCTAAGCAGGAGACAGAAGCTAGTGGAATGAATGGCCAGGATAATACACTATGCAGGTAAGGATTATAACTCAGTCTCGGGTGATGAGAGGTGCTGGGACTGAATTACTGAGAAGAGAAGGTGAGTATGGTACTCTTTGTGAGACCGGTAGGACAAGACTAAGACAGAACAATAGAGGGCAGAGCTCAGAGTCCAGTCCAGGGTAAACATCCAAAAACCATCCACAAAGCAGCAAACAAATTTGAAATCCATAAACAAGGTCCAATGCACAAAACCACAGGTCAGATAGATGGCAAGGTTCAGGTTCAGGTTCAGGTTCAGGTTCAGGTTCAGGTTCAGGTTCAGGTTCAGGTTCAGGTTCAGGTTCAATCAGCATAAACAGGAACAGCCCCAGCAAGCAGCCTCAAGTGACACAATCAGGCACAAAGGACACTGAGAACCCTGATTAAGTAGAGCAGTACACAGGTGAGTCTGATCATTTAATCAGGGAGAGTGAGCGTGAGAGACAAAGACAGAGAGGTAGCAATCAGGCCAAATATGGTCATGACAGGAGGCTCAGCTGAAGACCATGACACATTCATGCAGCAGGATACTGGATAGACAATATCTGCAGCATTTGTTTCCACATGCATCAGAAATGTTAAAAATTAGAAGCATTTCCTCGGCTAGCTTTTGCTTTACGATGGAGACAACATGGCTGTCATGTGCCCACTTACTGGGATATCCTGTCTGGTCCGACCAACCATAAACAGAACCATAAACATGCTTGAATTGAAATCATTAGAGCTCTGCATTGTGTCCTCAGTAGGTGGCACAGAAAGACATGTTGCTGGAAGAACATCTCAGCTGCTGTTACATGTGGACCAGAAGGCTGACATCTCTGTCCTCACACAAACAGACACAGCTTAAGATCTGATCTCAACAAACAAGATGCCTCACCTACATCTCTGCTCAGCTTCTAGTCCATTAAAACCCATTTCCACATTTCATGAGGAATCAGTAGGTTAAAAATATGAAATTTCACAATACTATACTGCAAAATGTCATCTCAACGAGGAACCACCCTGTATCATCTACACACTTATCACATCAGGTTAATTTACAGTTATTGTGGTTTTGTGCCTTATAAATGTTTAGATGGGTTGTTTTAACTCTCATTTGAGACCAGGAGAAAAGCAGTTTTTAGATGTTTTTATTAAAAGAAAAAGAAAATGTTTTACAGGTGATGGAACAAAGGACCCAGTAACTGGGCAGGTGAGTATCTCTTGGGGGAACCAGACAGGGGCAGGCTTGTCACTGCACATAGAAGATATAGATTAATGGAATGGAGATGGCAGGTAAGTGGTAAATTTAATGGATACAGATTGTAGTACTCACTGGTGTAGACTGCAGTGAATACAGGTGATGACGTATAACCCAGGAGAACATAGGGAGGATGGATGAATGCATTCATGTCTGGGCAGATGAAGTGCAAGATGACTGCTGGGATCAAGATGGCAGCGCCCTCTGTGTGTAACATCTGCTCAGGTTTTCTCATGCTGATTCTCCTCCAAAGTAGCAGAAGAACAAACACACACTCACACTGGGGCAGAGGTTTCCAGGTCCACAACCCAAAACACAGTCTTCATAAACAGTCCTTCAGATCAGGGTTAAGCAGGCAGAGATAGAGACAGATCAGGTTCAGGAAGGCTTATGCAGACAGGTTAAAGTCCAGAGACAGAACACGGCTCAGGTCCATAAAACAGGTTTCCAATAACAGATCCAACATCCACAATACAAAGGCAAAGTCAGAGTCTGTTCACAATAACAGAACAGACTTATAGAAATCAGGTCCAAAATGGCTGGAGATTGGCAAACAGGGTCGCCTGAGTTGACAATCTGCCTAAGGGCGAGGAGCCACATACCTGCTTATATGGGAGAGTGAGCAAGTTTTAGAAATCATGCTGACTGCTATGTGAGTGAGCAGGAACAGGAAGTTGGCCATATATGAGAGTAAAAAACAGATGCCAGGCTGGAGACCCTGACAGGAGCAGCTCAGTAGCTCAGTTGGCAGAGCAGTTATCTTTAACCCCTGGTTCCTCCTGGCTACATGCTGAGGTGTCCTTGGACAAAACCCTGTATTAGTGCCATCATTTATGTGCGGCTGTACAGCAATTTCACCAAGAAGATCAATAAACTATATCATTATTAAATTCTTAGTCTTCAAACAGTAATATATCACTCAGTACAAAAAAGACAAGTGATCCATCTTTAATGGTCCTTTAAACAGATATGTAAACACTTTTTTGTTAAAGTCATACAGGCATTAGGATTCAAATGAAATATAAACAGTGCAATAAATTAAACAGGTTTACTTTGTACAGTATTCCTACATATTTACCAGAAAGCTTCTCTATCTCAGGCTAGTTTCCCCAGGCACGGATCAGGCTGTTTTGTACAGATGGACAACAAGTTTAAGTCCTAGGCTGCACTGTACATGCTAAGCTCGGTCCTATAAACTACAGGCTGAAGCCTTAATCTAACCTGTATATTGTATAAACTGAGCCTTGTAGTCAACACACTTCCACTGCTACAATACATCTTTTTGTTTGGAGCTTCAGCTTCAGGCGTGATTTCTTCTGACCTGTGGATTCTTAGCCACATAAATCCTGTGCTCACATCTGAGAAACATGTCAATATCAACATATTATTACAACATAGCAGCACATGATATAAACACACATCTCATTTTAGGGAAACTACAAATGTTTGAAAGCACTGGGACGTTTAAACATATCAGTGAGAAAGTAAAAGTATGTAAAAGCATAAACGTTTCCCTGCCTGATACTTCATAATTCATTTTTTGTCAAATTCTCACTGTGTTAAATGTTTGTGTTCAAATTAAGTACAATCAGACATCTCTAAGAAACATCTCTCACACATCTTTCGTGATCATGCACATGGGAATTTCATTGAACACAGAAAAAAGGACAGAAAATACTAAAATGCCTCAGTGTGATGGAAACATTGTGGTAGTTAACAAAGACAGAAACCAAGCTGTTGCAGTGATTCCTCTTTTGCAAAAGAATCCATATCACAGAACTAAATTGCATCATCATGTCTAAAGGTCATTTAATTTGTCATTATTTTCATTGTCTTGAAAGAAGGCAACACATCCTGAAGAAGACACATCCTCAGCTCTATGTACAGGAAGAAAATGGCTTTAGTCACCTCTCTGACACGACATCAGTGGCAAATATCTGCCACAGAAATTTGGAAAATGAACATTCGCTTGGCGTCACTCAGGCTGTTAGTCCTAGTTCAAGGGGCAACAGGACAGATGTGGACCACAGGGCCTGTATGAAATCACCACCGTTCCCATTCTTGTGACTGTCTTGTCACTGAATATCGAGCTGACTGAGGCGAAGGGTTAAGACAAGCATCTAGTTCCTTAGATTTTTAGACGTGTTCATTTTAGGTCCAACAGTTTAAGAACAAATTAAGATTTCCGAAGGAAAGGAAAACGAAACCAGTGATCCAGTATCCTGAGACAAAAATCTCACATTCTGTAGCCTGTTCCAGATGTTCAGCATTATAGAGCCATCAGAGACCCGTACTGTGGTGCAGATCGTTGTACGTGCTGACAGTACTGCTATGCTCATGAACCATGTGGATATCGTTGTAAACAGGAACTTCTGTGAATGGCTGGTTACCAGTTATCGACCGGCAGAATCTGGCTGAATCAACCCTGTTTCATTGCTATTCTAAATAGAGTCAAACAGTAACCTTCTCATATAACCTGAACATAAGAACCAAAAGCTAAGATACATTCATCGCGTGACATTTTTACATGCTACCTCTATGATCACCTACACAAAAAGCACTTATATCAGATTCTTGGATTCAATGACAGGACTTGACTTTCGATCGATATGTCACCACTATTTGTTCAAATAACAATCAAAACACTTACTCGTGTGGGGAGGTTTGGCAACATGTGAACTTGCCTGCAAAGAGCTACTTATCGTGCTGTCAGTCCCAGCTGTTCTTTTGATTTGGCAAATCTTCTCTACTGAGAGCGCGCACACAAACGCACACACACACACACACACACACACACACACAGGTTGGACTTGTTGCAGACACACATCCAAGTATCCAGAAAAAACAGTAGTGATGCTCAGTCCTGACTGTTATGCTACTGGCACTGAGAATACAAGTTCTCAGAGCCACAGAAGAGCTACTGCCTTCTGGTGCCACGTGGAGCTGCTCTGAGATGCTCAGTCGCTCTATGAATCCTCTTCCTCTCTAGGTTTTAGCAGCGATCATCCTCATCGGTGTCACTTAAAAGCTCCTTGGCTCCTGCAGGACTGGCCTGGCCCAAGTGCTTCCGGAAATGCCCATTAGGAACCTGCCAGGAGTGTCTGAGCTGAGGGGCAGAGCTTATGGCATTGGCCCGTCCCAGGCTGGTTGCAATGGCAGTCTCAAAAGTAAGGGTCTCCAGCCTCTCGCCTGCGTCGCCACCACTGAGGTCTTCATGGAATGGGAGGTAGGGCTCTGAGATGTAGCGGTGAGGAGATGAATGACTTAGCCCTGGAGCCTGACCTCCAGATGACCCCTGACCTCCAGTTATGGGCCCGCTTTCCTTGTCAGCCTTCCACGAGGACTCTGTGGAGCCAACAGGCACATCCTGAGGCTGGCTCTGTCCCTCAGAGGAGGTTGCTGGTGCGGGAGAGGCGTGGGCTTGGCAGACCAGAGGGGAATAGGATATGTAAGGCCGTGGGCGAGAGGGCGTCTGGGGTAGCTGGCGCCGATTACGAGGAGTACTGGACTCTGAGTGGGCAGGGCTGCCTGATGCGTTTACCTGCGAAACAGAAAGTGAGGAAAATGAGAAAATTACTGAAAATGAGAAAATCACTGTTCTGCACTTCTCCTACTACAATCACCTTCCTGAGGTGAGATAGAGGAATGCTTGTTATCCTCTAAGGAGCCCACTTTACATCACCTCTATGTAAACATATTTTATTTGATGGTAAAAACGCAAACCTGATTGTAACTGGTGCTAAGCTACATAATTTTAGACCTGTGGACTCCCACCTGTCTTTGTAAGGTGTTTGCGTGTCCTTCACTAGGTGAGCGGGACCGTCTCCTCTCACATGACGGGTCCCGGCTCCGCTCCTCTGAGTTGCAGCGGGACACATCAGGAGACAGCAGGTGGCGCCGTTCCTTAGATCGTCCTCTCTCATGACTACATGTTTCTCTGTGGTTGAGTCTTGGACCTGAAAGTTGAATAGATTTTGGTTTGTGAAAATATATAATACAAGAAAGAAAGGTGTCGAGCTTAGAATAAAGATCTCCTAATGCATATCGTTAAAAAAAATCCTAAATCCTAATCTCAACATCAATGAAATCTGACATTCTGATGATTAGAAATCAGTAAGTGATTTGATTTAGCATAGTAGTAAATTAATTGAATACTCGTCTACCTCAATGTCCAAACACCCATTTCTTTTTAATTTATTTAGTTTCAGTTTTCATATCCTCTGTCCACACCCAGTCCAAACAGCTACTTCAGGGACAACAAAAACCCAAATCTCATACAAAAATGTTTCAAAGTAAAAAAAATTTTTTGTATTAAACATTTAATAAGGATGTTTCATAGAGTCTTTAAAGTTACTGCAGCCATTTTATCATCATATTAAAGGCAGTTGTGGATCAAAAAGAGCTGAATTGTAATGAGATAACTGTTCATTTCTACGCTGTAAGCTCCCTGATAAAAAAAACAAGCTTTAAATGTTAATTTCAAATTGTGTTTAAACTACTGTCATGCATTTGAATTATTTGATGGGAGGTGTTTCAGTGTTGCCTTATATGACCTCTGTAGCTCCTCTGACGAGGCCTATATGTGCCCTCAGGACTGACTCTCTCCAGAGAGTGTTGTTCTTGCCAGAGGCCGTTCACACACTGATCTCCGATGGTGGAGAAGGAACGCTTCATCATATTACTGTCTGCTGACATCCCAGGCTGTAGACAAGCACAAAGTACAATAGAATCACTTAAGTAATCATGCACAACAAGTGATCAATAAAAGTTGTATTAATCTATAAATCTACAAATCGTAATATAATGGTTGCTTAAACACGTTCAGACAAAACCAAGGCTTTAAGGTAGTAAATCTGCATACATGTCTGGTCTGACGTACCAGACACACCTGTATCTGATGAACCATTATTGATTAAAGCACTACTGAAAATACATTTATAAGGTTTTTACTCTTTTTTTACCTGTGGATCAACAGCGAGTCTGGGCATGGAGGATGCTCTGATAGATGCTGTACGCTGAGGTGATTTAGTGGCTGTTGGGTCCTGCGTGGCTTGCTCCATCACTTGGTTGTACTTTATGACCTCTGGCACCTACACCACACCACAGAAAAGTGTTTTTTATTTGCTTTACTACCCAAGACTCAAATGTTAAACTCCTGACATATTTGGACAGAATCTGAGCAAAAGTAAGTAATTTTAGAGTTAAACACAGCGTATGAATGCATGTTTTAATACTGTTGTTGCAAGGAACTGATATTTCATTCTGTTATGCAACTGACCATATCATACTACTATAAAGTACAACTGGCTACGTAAAGTTAAAGCTCAGCTTAAGTCAATGCTTAAGTCTTTGACATTATATAAGGAAAAAAGAGGTTTTTGCCAGTGTTGCCTTTACCAATGTGTGTAAATGGTGGTGATGATGTGGGTGGTGGTATGGGTGATAGGGTGAATGGTAGTCGTTATCCTCCTCCTCCTTCTCCTTCCTGGAGCAAGACAGTGGCTGCAGAAACATCTCCTGGGGAGAGATGGGGCTGAGGGCCACAAAACCTCCTCTGCTGAAAGGACACACAAAGACTGAAGCAGTGCAGCTGCAATACATACTCACACAATTTAGCTAAATATTGTTCATTGTGATAAGGAAATACAATACATTTCAAAGTTTTTAGATGTAAAAAAAAATTTCTACAAGCCTGAATTAAAAAGGTAACTGTATGAAGTCACTAAAAGATGAATATTTACAGAGCTGATCCAGCACTGTGTCTGAGGAATGACAAGGATTTGGCATTGCATAGGATTTCTTGAGGCAGAGAGGAGGCATCCATACGCTGAAACATAGGCGCATGTTTCTAGAGAGACATACAGGGAAAGAAATACATTAGGAGGAGGCACAAATACTGTATGTACCAGTGTAAATATACAGTGGTCAACATCAGAACACAAAACTTCATCAGTGGATGGTTTTTGTGAATAAAATAATTCCCCCATCTCTCATTGTATAATTACCTGCTCCTCCAGCTGTTGCCGGAGCTTCTTGGCCTTGTTCTGCTTGTAGTAGTCCATGATCATCATGGCAGCATAGATTTTCCCTATAGTCATGTCACTGGCTGAGAAGGAGAAAGCAGAAACCATCAAAACACAAACATGAACCTGCAGGTCTACGTCCTCTAATGTAATGTCATTTGACCACATTATTAGCAAAAATGTTTTCTTCTTATCTTCGTTATAGGAATTATTCTACAGTTTATGCACATATGCAATGCTTTATCACCTTTATGAATGGGAACAAGCAGGTCCAGTGTCTTCTGTGATAGATGAGGCCAGATGACACTAATCTCCTTCTGCAGGTCCAGGTCCATCTGATTTCTATCCTCCCCTCCTTGAGAGAAGAAAATTAGATACAAAGAGCAGACAAAAAGAGAAACAGAGACATATTGAGTATAATTTAATGTTGTATATGACCATAAATGTATGTTAGTAAATGCTGTGAAATGGTCTAACCTCTGGCTATCTTGACCTCGAGAGCAGTGCGGATAAGAGCCATGAGGGTAGAGGTGAAGTGGACAGACATGTCATCATCTACAGGCATATTCATCAGGACTAGTCGCTGATGGCAGCAGATAAAGCACCAAAGTCATACACAACTCAGGACAACAGCAACAACAAACAGTGATACAACTACACAAACTGCAGAAGTAGGAAGCCCAGAGCTGGTGTAGTGGATCATAATGTTTTCTGAACATCAATTTCAAGTTAAATTACAATGTAGTGATACACTTATTTCTCAAAGTCCACTATCCTGGGACTACAATCAGTTTGTGACAGATCAAGAAATTAGATTTGAGATTATCAGTGCCGTGCGGCTAACGTATTAAGAGCAACAAAAAGTTAATCATAGTATAAATGAGTTTGTATTAAGATAATTAAATCATGACATTAATGATCAACCATGGGCTTTCTGGGTAGTTTAAAAGAAACAAGGTTACTGTGCAAATAGCTCATACATACATTCAGTCATTTCAGAGGGATAAAGAGGACAGGCATTTAGTTTTTTACACATAAATCATTTGAAAACTGTGATAACTTACTAATGCATGTTAAGACTGAGAAATAATAAAAAACAATGTTTTCATTATCTTAAAATAACAAAACAACTCGACGTCACAAATGAAAAAAGTGCATGTCCTCTCCTTTCCTTCTGTAAAACAACAGTACGCGCTTTCTGTCTGGTTTTACAAAAGAGGATAAAACTCACACAAGACGCTGTGCAGTAAGAGGATATCAGACATCTGTGATGGAGCATGCTTGCAGGTTCACACACAAACAAAATTCACTCTTACAAACACATTACATAAAAAACAGACGCAACAATGGGCTGTGGCAGGAGGCACATGCAGACAGGTATATGTAAGAAACAGTATGAAAGACGTGAGAAGATTTCACAGCACAGGCCTACAAAAGGACTTTAGCATGTAGATGTTTAACAACTTTCTCATTAAAGTCTTCTATCTGGCTTGGAAAAATAAACTCCACTTTCATCGGATAAATGAAAACAGACAATGAAGTCTTTTTTCCTCTGCCAAGATGCAAAGCACAGCAGGCAAATCATTACTATAGCTCTATACATCTGCCACTGAAAAACACTGGAACTTAAAACTGTTTGAACAAGCAATACTTTTCCAACATACAAACAAAATGAGCTTTAACAGAGATTATCATTGTTGATTAAAATATCAGATCAGCGCCTGTCAGTCTCCACTGATTAGTCTACCTTATATGCCACCTTGGAGGGGCATTTCTTGCCCAGGCCTAGAGGTGGCGACATGTTGGTCAACATCTCATACATGTCTGTGTAATGGATACGACCACTGGGGGCGCCAGGTAGCCATAAAGATGGGGATGAGAAGAGGGAGGGAAAGAAGAGGATGGAAGGAGAAAGAAGGATGATGGTGGAGGAGAAATTTAATAGCAGTGGCGGCATTGGGAAGTACATTCCCAAGGGATGGAGAAGGAGAAGACCACAGGAGGGGGGGAGGGTAAAATAATGGAGGAGATAAAAGAGAAAGGATTATTTTCACACAGGGGGAGAAAGTAAGCAGGATAACTAAAACAGGCTGTGTTTTTTTTCTATGCTGCGAAGAAGGCATAGAAATCTGGGAAAAGAGAAAACCTCAGACACGATGAGCAAAGGAATGACAGCCTCACTGGATCTGGTGCTAATATGATATACTTACACTGTGTTCTACATCTCTAAACCAGATCCAATAGGTAGAAAGATCCAGGCTTCCTCCAAACTGCTTCACTGCATCAACAGTGAGCTTTATCCATTCAAAAAGTGCTTTGTTTAAATCAGAAGCATGTCTGATAATGTAAGTCTGGGAGAATGGATGAAGTCCTGTGCCTTAGTACCCTGAGACTGGAGTGTTGTCATTCTTTGACCTGAGTAACACACCCCTAACAGTCAAGCAAGCAGTGAAAATAAGTGAAGGAAGGGAAGAAGGAATAGGAGGAAGTCAGGTAGAATCCCACACGAAAGATCCAGAGGCAGGGGGGTCATTGACATGGGGGACCAAACCTTGCATGCCACCCTGTGGGGGCAGTTCTTTCCAAAGCCCAGGGGAGGTGAGATAGTGCGTACAACTTTGTACATCTCCTTATAGTGGATCCTACCACTGGAAAGGACATAAATGTCTTTAGTTGGGTGTGATTACAGACTGGAGTGGAAGGGTGAAATGACCTAAAAGGACGCTCAGTGCTCTAAACATCTTAACAACGTTAAACACTTCCTAATCTGTGGTGAACATATGGAAAACATTAAATAACACCAAAAACATATTATATTATATAACATATTATATATTATATATTATATATTATATATTATATATTATATATTTAGACTTTTACTTTTCCTTGTACAGGTGAAGTTGTTTGACCATGATTACTGACAGTTATTGTTTGCTATAATGTTGAGATGCTAGAACGATGCCCCAAAATAACTTCTAACATCTAGATGTCTAACTAGTATTAGACACAATGTGTGAAACCTGATTAACTGGTTCTGGACTTGTTTTAACTAAAGCAATGGATCAGTTATTTAACTCCACTAACCCAATGCAATCTTGTACTGATATCACACTTATAACAGATGTAAAAAACAGGAACTGTTACTGCGAGCACACTTTACAGTGGTACTGTCTTACTCTGTTGTACTGAATGTCACCTTCTAGTGAGCACAGAGAAACATTTGTGTCACTTTTCTACTCTGCTGGTGTTGAAATACTGACCAGGCAGCACGATCATACTCCCCCCAGATCCGGACAAACTCATCCAAGTGGTGGGGACCCAGGATGGATGAGTCTCTCGTCAGATACTCAAAGTTATCCATGATTACAGCCACAAATAAGTTCAGCATCTGGGCAGAAGACAAACACAGAAAAGGAGAAGTCTTGACATTTGTGTAAATGAAATTAGAAGATGCTCAAACCATTAAAAATACATTAGCCAGCAAATAAAAAAAAATTGGAATATAGAAAGTTATGTTTATCCTGTTTACAGACTATGTAACACCAGGTTAAACCTTTAATATTGTTACACACAAGTTAGAGGCACCCACGCATTCTGCTTGCCTTGTCTTACCAAGAACGAGCTGAAGAAGATGAAGGAGACAAAGTAGAAATATGCAAAGTCAGAGCCACAGCTGCCCTCCGGGTCGGATGTAAGAGAAGGATCCACCTCACACTGCTGCCCTCCCAGACATGACAACATGATCTCCTGCCATGATTCCCCTGTGGCACTCCTGGACAGACACACACACACACACACGCACACACATGGAGGAGCTGGTTGGTGCTTGAGTCATCTGGTTCACAGTTTACTCACAGTCACGACTGCCATCTGGAAGCTACAATCAAAGCACCAAGACTGCGTATAGCAAGTTTCCATTTTTAGTTTCACAAATTTCAGAAAGGCATCGCCAAAGGCAATTTTTTTTTGCTAGAAAAGAGAAAACTTCCACATTACAGTGTTTGGAGAAATAAATGCATATTAATAAATATATAATATTTAACCTTAAGTCTAAAGTTGTAGGAGTTAATCTGTTCACTGCAGTCACCCATCAACACACAATAGTCCCTTTGGTACTTTAAGAGCAAAGCTTTACTATTGCAATTACTGTGCTACTGTACAGTGACACAATGTTGAGTTTCAGACTTAATCTGGGAATAGTTACTAATATTGTATCTACTTTGATAAAGTCTGCAGATGCCAATGTGTCTTACCTGAATAGCAACATCAGAGCACCAGAGAAGGTCTTGAAGTTGTTGTGTCGGTTAATGTGAGTCTCCTCGTTCAACTTTATGTTCCCAAACACCTGATTCACACATAAATATATACACAAATTTGTAGGGCATACAATAAACACCATTGATCATGACAGAATATTATGTTGCTTAGAGATACTAGTCTAACTGTAGCATTTGAAATGTTGCTTTTTGAACACTGTCTCCAGAGAGAGACACAGAAACCCCCCCAAAAAAGTCTCTCTTGCTTCTCACCTGCATGCCAATAATGGCGTAGATGAAAAAGAGCATGGCAATGAGCAGGCAGACGTAGGGCAACGCCTTGAATGACTGCACAAAGGTCCACAGAAGAATCCGGATCGTGTAACCTTGCCTGAGCAGTTTGATTAGACGAGCAGCTCGGAACAGCTTCAGGAAGCTCATGTTGAATGTGTCAGACTGGAAGAAGGACAAGGATGCTGTATTAATGTTTATGTAAAAACTTAAATGTGAGGGGAAAACTGCTGAGGCACAACTGCCTCTCAGTCTCAGTATGTTGATACTTAATCAAAATTTTGTTATTACCTGCAACTCTACCACGATCTCAGTGATGCTACCCAAGACAGTGATGAAGTCAAAAATGTTCCACGTGTCTCGAAAATAGTTCTGTCGAAAGATAAATGATGCTTAGAGTCATTTCTGAAGAGGATCTTTAATTTCCTGTATGTGCACTTTTCTCTCACCAGAAAGCCGAAGGCCATGATCTTGAGGACACATTCAACGGAGAAGAGAACAGTGAAGGCTGTATTCAGTTGTTTCAATACAGTGTCATATGTCAGCGGAGCAGAATAATACTGAAATAGAAAGGCATCAGATGTTACTACTGTAGTTTGAGTGGAATAAAAAAAGGAATATTCCCTAACCAATTCACAGCAGCTGAACCTCAAGATGACAGTCTGATATCAGTGTGAACTTCAGACCTGCACCCTGCAGAGCTACAGGTTGATGGAAGATTCCTCCAGACCCATAAATAGTACCTTAGTCTCTGCACCTCTCATCTGTCGCACTAAAAAAGGAATCATTCCTCTAGGGGCAGCAGCCACAGTTAATGAGGTCATACTAAATAGCAGCCCCTGGAAATTATTGATCAATGTTTAATACGGGCTGAGTCACCCGCGTCGGTCTGTCTCACTGTCTGTCTGAACGACAAGCACAACTCCAGTTTAAAGTTAATAACAAAATAAGCAAACAAAAAGCAACAAAAAGCATCTTTTCCTATCAGCAAAGAAGGGCATGTGGAAAATAACCCGTTTTTTGGAGTGAGGGCAGAAGGAGAAGAGAGATCATTAAAGGTAGTCACTGTAATGTTCATGTTTTTAATTTCTCCCTTCACTTTTCTCACCTTCATCATCAGTACAATGGTGTTGAGTGCTATCATGGCCAGGACGGTGTACTCAAAAGAGGGCGACACCACAAAATGCCACAGCCGGTACTGGAACGTGTGTCGGTTCTGGGGCATGTAACGCGTCAGAGGCTTGGCACTGATGGCAAAGTCTATGCACGCCCTCTAAAATACAAAAAAACAGGAATGACAAAGAAAGAGAGGAAGATGCATGAAACAGACATGCGGACTAAGGGAAGGGTAAAAAGAGGAAAAAATGGGATGTGACTAAACTTGGGTATGCAGTTCTTTAAAATCAGGAATGGTTGATAGAACTGAGGTGAAATGAAGCAAAGGGAGCCTCTGGGTCACTGCAAGCACAGCAGCTGCATGATAATCTGTTACTTGGGATGACGTGTTTCTAATTTATTGACTCAGCTTTCCAATATTACCTATCTTTAACACAACTATCAGGATAATAACCGCTAACAAGAACAAGCCAACATTGTCCTAATGAGCAACATTAATCCCATATAGACTGATGCCTGCACGTCTCGGGATCATCTGAACAAACAACGTAGATTTGTAGCTTCACCCGAGATGAAAAAGACAGAGAAAGTGTTTAATCATCAAGCCTTCATTGCACTTCCCTCACCTCATTCTTCTCTAGACTGCACTCCTCCATCATCTTATCTCCTTGTTCCTGGAAGGTGATGATGATGAGAGCCACAAAGATGTTGACGAAGAAGAAAGGAAAGACAACAAAGTAGATAACGTAGAAGATCGACATCTCCATCCTGTTGCCGTGGCTCGGACCTCTGTCCTCCTCTGTCACATCTACTGAGTGCTGCAAGACTCTGGAAGAACAGAGACACAATGACAATATGTTTGCTGTGAAAGCAAAACTGTAAGACAGAAACACTAAGAATACGGGATTTATGGCAAAATCTATTAAGAAAATAATAAACCGCTTTATATATGCTGCAAAATCAAGACACTTTATTATTACACTGAAGTTGAAAGGTAATGATAACTAAAAACATTGTGTGCAGTAGAAAATTCACATTTTTTTTCTACAGTAGCTATTTGTTCCAGCAGAAACTCATTTTTTATTTGCCCACCAATGTGGGTCTCAAACACCAATTTCCTGTTTGGAAATTATATTAATTTTTTCCATTGTTCATCAATTAACCAAAGTTGGAACAATACAAACTCTTAACCACTGTTGTAACCCTATACTGGGATAATAAATGGCAAAATCTTTGTTAAATTAATCACATCTATTATATTTCCTTCATCAAAGGTCAGACTCGCCCATTACCAAAGAACAAGACAGATGTTAAAAGGTTATAATGCTTATGAAAAATAATGAGCTGCCTAAAAATGTGAAATTATACGTGGGAAAGCGCTTCTTGAATTTCCTCAATCAGCATGAGAATTAGCACTCATCCAGAGTTTCCAGTCAGACACTTACTGAGGCCATCCCTCTCCGGTGGAAACAGTGAAGAGGGTGAGTAGAGCCCAGATAACGTTGTCGTAGTGAAAGTCGTGCCTTTTCCATTCCCTTCTCTTCACCTCTTTCTTGTCCTTCCCGTAATCAATGTAGTAACCCCTACAAAAACAGCAGGCAGTGAAGGCACATCAGAAAAAAAATTAACAATGACAATTAAAAGTGTAGAATTTGAGCGTATGTAACATTTTTGAGAGAGTTTATTAACTTAAGCATCAAGTTTGAAAGGGAACGATCAGTGAAAAAACAAAACCAAAGGAAGTTGCTGTATGTAGAAAGATGAGAATAGTAAATGAACACAAATAACAAAGGGGGAAACACAGAAACGACAAGAAAGAAGATAGAAGGAATGAACTTCAAGAAGTAAAGGAGTATTACTGGCAGTCCTTCTCTGTGTCCTTGGAGCTGTCAGTACAATAAAAAAACTTCCCCTTGAAGAGTTGCACAGCGATGACGGCAAAGATGAACATAAAAAGTTTGTAGACAATCAGAATGTTGAAGACGTTTTTTAGAGATGTGACCACGCAGTCAAAAACAGCCTGGAAGAGAAGAACACTTGAGCTAAGTAAAAAGGAGTAAGATCAGGGCCAGGTGTCCCTGAAGATACAGATACTGCAGGGGTGAGCATCAAGAGGAAGTAAAACAGTCAGATATTTCATTTTTACTATGCCCTCTGCATTTATTACTTTGAATTTAGCTGTTCTTCCTTGTTGCTTGTGAGAAAATTAGACATCTGCAAGTTAGCAGTTATACAGCTACAACTTGTGTACAGCAAGTAAACACATTAAGAAGCCTAATTATCATATTCCCAACATTAGTGCTTATTGTTTGTCATCACATTTTCCAACAACACATAGTTGTATATATAAAAATCAAAATCTCTTTTCAACTAAGACAATTTTACTGGCATTACATTAACATTAAAACAGTGGCTGAAAGATAACGAGCTAGTCTAAAGAAATGTTTTAAACTTTGAAGTGATTGTATTAACTGTATTATACAGTTGATGGAAACATGTAGCAGGTAATTTCATGTCTATACAGCCTGAGGTGACAGTAGCAGTCTCAATGCCACGATGAGTACCTGTTAGCATTCACTGTCCAGGCTTCCTAATTCCCCATCTTCTCTTCTAACTCTCTTCTCTCCTCTTTTATTACCTCTTTACTTTATTTTCTTTATCTCTTGTGTATGTAAATTACTTCCCTCTCCTATTTCTTCCTCTTCTCTGCTTCTCTGTTTACTTTCCTTGTTCTTCACTGTGAATCGTATTTTTTTTGGCAAGCTCTCAGACATCATCGTTCAGTCAGTGCATACTTTCTGTGTGGCATTTTCATTTTTTGTGATTTATTATTTACTCTGCTCGTTTTCTTCCTGTAGAGTGAGGTTCCGAGATGTCAACACTGTAGACTAGAAGACAAGAAGCTACATATGTTCATCTAATTCATTTTTTGAAAAGGAAGGCGATCATTGAAAGACGAATGTGTGTGTCTATGCATGTACTGTACTTGAAGGTTACAGGCATGAAATCTTCCCTAAAGTACCATATATCACTCCTTTTAGTTCAGAAGTAGCCATGATAAAAGTTTGCTATAGTCAAAATCAGGATCAGTTTTAACATTTTGATTTAGTTCAAAACTTTTTTATTAATTAGCTTACAGACATAAACATGAAAAAATAATAGATAGATAGAAAATAGATATAAAAGCAGGACAACTCTGACCTTAAGTTTAGGAAGTCTCTTGATGGTTTTCAGTGGTCTGAGGACACGCAACACTCTCAGAGATTTGATGGTTTTAATGTCTCGTCCTTTGTTATTTCTGTACAGGAAAACAGAGTGTTAGTTTCACACAGGGCAGAACAATACGTACTGCACCTTTTAGACAACAAATTTCCCATTTTTCTGAATTATTATTCTATACATTCTACCTAAGTTATGCTCTTAACATTGACCATTAAAATGTGGTGCTATCTTTAGGAGAGACAGACTGGAGGTGTTTACCCCATCACATTACTGCTGGCCGTTCTCCCAGGAGCACCATGGATGGAGAAAAACAGGAGAGAGGGACATGTATATCAACAGTTATAAACAAAATGGAAAAAATGATATTATGTCCAACTATTGAATGAGATGCCAACATAGTGATGTTAAGCGATTGTGAACAAGTTAAACAAATGATGTGACTGACGTGAGGGCGAAAGCCACCAGTGCTCCCATCACAACGATAAAGTCTAAGATGTTCCACAGGTCTCTGAAGTAGGAGCCATCATGGAGAATCAGACCTTGGTCAATCATCTGAGGACAAGACAAATGTGCAATGAAACTAATGTTATTCTCCAGCATAGTTTCAAGGCAGGGCGTCAATTTTGAATTCATATCTCCTCTTTGAACTTTAGAGAGGGTACAACGTCAATAATGAACAAATGGGCATTGTTCCCACAAAACTATTTGTTACTTTAAGCTTAAATAAAGCAGTGGTTCCCAACCTGGGGACCATGATTTAGACAAGTTGCAAGAGCTGCAACATACATTTAAGTGGTCACAAGATGATTCACAGCACAGAGAAGCAGAACTAAATTCTGCTACACAATGTCATTTTTTTATTCTTCTTGTCTTTGCTTTTTTGCTTGTAAATTTTACTTTTCAATTGTGAAAAACATTTATAATAACACTAACCCTTATTTCTTCTTGCCGCTATAACTCACCTTTATAATCATTTCAAATGTGAAGACTCCAGTGAACACATAATCAAAATAACGCAGAACCTATAAAATCACAGCACAAGACAAAAGTCAAAGAGAACGATATAACACAACAAATACATTTTGTTCATTAGAAAAGCAAGGAAGCAGTGAAATCCTTCTACCTCTTGATTTCATGACATTTTACTTCGGGCTCTCGGTATATGGTTCAGAATAAAAGATATATAATGTATGATATATAAAGTATAACTAGTTTTATCCTCCAATAAACAACCATTGTCACTGTGTCTCAGACTTCATCTCACTCATCAGTGATTTAATTGTCCCTCATTAAGTCACATTAGCAGCTTTCAACAGAAGAAATTTAAGGAATGTTTTGCAGACGTGTTTTCTTTTTGGTGTTTCAGCTGCTTAGTGTAAATTAAGGGAGCTGTGAGACTCGCAGCACAGATGAAGACTGAGTGAAATCATATCAGTCAAGTCATATTAGAGTAATTGAAACAGCAGCAACACAAAATCCTGACATTTCTTAAGGTATTCATGTCAGATTGATGCAGGTAAACACACACACACACATGCAGGCACAAACCTTATTCCAGTCAGAGGATGTGGCCACAGGATTTTCAGCAGCTAATGCTATGCTACTAGCAGCTATTACCAGCAGGATGGACATTTCAAAGTACCTGAGGTTCACTACATAGTGACACGCTCGACGCACCCTGAGGGAGAGCAGATATAAGAATGAAGATCCAGAGCGATCCATGCTGCGCAGGCTTAAGCTGACTGGAAATGTTCAACATGACTGCTGTGCAACAAATCATAATTAAAAGGCTAAACTTTTAATGTTTTAATGTTGAAAACTTTCTAGTTATGACAATTTAAGTGCTGTACAGAAGTACAGTATCATCATTCCCTCACTACTAATATCATACAGAAGTACATCCTCCTACTGTTAGGTCTTGTGTGAAAAGTTTCCCACATGTGTAATAACAACTTACGGGTTATCAGGTTTAAAGATGAACATGCTGTTTGGGGTCACAGTGTTGACAGGATTTGTCTCTTCTGCCTCGTCCTTCTCTGACTTACAGGTTTCAGGGTCCTTACTGTTGACTACAAAAAGTCAGATGAAAAAGAAGGTGAAGACTGTGGATGAAGAATGAGACTGAAGAGTGAGAAGATGGTACAAAGAAGATGGTTTTAATCTGGAAAATATCCAAAGAGAATTGATTTAGCGTAGCAGTGGAAAGCCCAGTCACAGAACTGTGAAGACTGGCTTATGACTCGCCACTTCTGAAAATGTGTGAACTCACTAGGGACATCAATTTCAACTAGCTGAAACAGATATGAAATGGAGCATGACCCTGCAAGTATGTGACCTATTTCTAACCAGAACCCTAATCAAATGCAAAATGTTCTCAAGTGTTTAGGATAAATTTGACATTTCCTGAATAGTCATTGGGCTTTTTCCAATTTGAAGAGTAAGAATACTGAACGCTCAGCCAGCTGCATTAAGGAATCACACTGATACATACTCATGTACCGTCGATTTTACTATGTTTGAGATTAAACCTGTCCCAACTATGTGTCAAGGTTTAGAGTACAGGTAGTAGTATTGCAAGTTATGAACAAAAGAAAGCACTGAGAAGCTGTGGATACAGCATGAAAAAGTTAAATACTCAGCAGCTGATAAACAGAACCCTTCAATGTACCAATACCTGTGATGGTGGAGAGCTCTAGAGATGGCTGAACACTGGGGACCTCGATGACCACACTGGAGCTGAGTGGAGATTTATCCTGGTCCTGCTCTAATACCTTTTCTTCTTTGTTGTCCACTAGGTTGGCAGGTGGAGTTCTGTCAACTTGCTGTAGAGGCTCTTCCTGCTTCTGACACTGGACACCACTGTCACTCTGGTTGTCTGATGGGTTAGTGTCTCCTACCTCACTCTGGTCACCCTGTCTGAATATTCCAGATGGAAAGACATTGCTGGACAGACAGTGTTTCAGACACTGAAGACATTCCTCAGAAATGATAAATTATTATTTAAGAGAACATAAAAAACAAAAACAAGAAAGCACAAACAAATCCATGTCTGCACTTAGCTACTCTTTGCCTCTCTTGCTGAAACAGATATGAAATGTTACGTTGGTTATGATATGTTGGTTTGTCTCACCTGTTTTCCTCAGGTTTGGTCTCCTCTTCCTCCTTTTTGGTCTCCAGTTCCTTCTCCTCTACATTTCTTGGATTTCTTTTCCTCTCTCTGCTGGATGCATGACCGGCCAAGTGACTTCTGTTCACAGGAGATGACCCCTGACTTCTGGCATCATTCTGATGGTCACAGTGCTGTAATGCCCTTCTACCCCTGATCCCAACATGGCCTCCAATCTCAGGAGTCAGCAGTGAGTCAACATTATCTGGTGGCCTAAACTTCTTTACTGCTCTGTGTTGCCGTTCACCATTCAGTCTGGGGCTCCGGCGCTCACTGATAGTGTTGTGACTCTGACTAACACCCAGTTTTCTACCCTCAGAAATTGGTTCTGAATCAGGAGGTTCTAGTATGGTCATAGACACAGACGCATCAGAGAGAGGTGCATTTGTTGGATCAAGTGACTCTGGCACTGACATTGGTGGTTCAGGTATGTCACCAGAAAGCGTGGCATTCAGAGACTTATCCTTAGACATGGAGGAACCCGAAGCCTGATTCTTGGTTGGGGAGGCCAGAGGGTCTGTCAAGTGCTTCAAACTTCCAGAAAGCGTGTGCTGCATTGCCTTGCGGTGCAGTGACAATGGACGTCCATGCTGGCTTTGGGCTGGAGGCCCATCCTTGTCCTCGCTGGAGCTGCTGAACAGGATCTCTCTACTGGACATCTGGCGATGCCTTCGCAGCTGGCTGGTCCTCTGTTCCCACACTGACATGGTCATCCTTTTTCTTCTCTCTCTCCTGGACATGAAAGAGTTAGAGGGGTTGAGTGGTGGTGGTGGGCGGCCCTCTCTCATGCTGCCCTGGGCCTCCTCCAGGGAGCAGGAGTAGGTAGGCCTGCTGCGGTGGATGGCTCTTTTCCTGTACAGGTAGGGCCGCCTCCTTCGGCTTCCCCTGAGAAAAGAAAAAAAGATAAACTGTCAAAATTAAGAGACAGACAATTTATTACTTG
>OMLM01005683.1:1200-17734 GCA_900302695.1 Helostoma temminkii | reverse complement strand
CAGGAGTCTTATAAGAGCAGAAGCCACTAAAGTCTTTTATGTAGTTTTTTTAGTCTATGAGGGACATGCTTATCTGTTGTGAATAGTTAGTGTGTGTGTGTGTGTGTGTGTGTGTGTGTGTGTGTGTGTGTGTGTGTGTGTTTATCTCTGTGGACAAATGGTCAAATTTTACATCAGTGCTATTGTGTGGCATTTTGTTGTTTTGTTTTGTTGCTGTTTGATTTCTGAACCAAAGTTCAAAAGCTTAAAAAAATATTAATAAGTATATATAAGAAAAAACGCAATATTCAATCATCTAGCTTGCCAATCGTGTTATTTTTTACAGTGTATCCATATATTAGTCAACCCAGATAGCCAGTAACAGAAACATCACTAGTGATACTGTGTGCCTCTATGGGAGTCTGTGAGCGTCCATGGGAATCTGCTTGTGTGCATATGTGCTTCCAGGATACATGTGAGCTCATTTAGCTGCATGTGTATGAATGTGTATGTGTTGGTGTGTTGAGTGGAGGCACTTCCCAAGGAGAAGTGAAGTTTTTAATCCACAGAAATCCTTCACAAGATCAAAGTCTGTGACTGTTGACTGCATGGCCACTCACAACAATAGGATTAGTTTGTGTGTGTATATGTGTTTATCTGTCTGGACTATGTACACAGCATGTGTGTACATCCAGGGTGTATATGTTTGGGTTTATGCGTTGTATATGCAGTTTGTACTGTGCGGCACATTCATGTATTTTGTGTGTGTCCACATGCCTAATGTATATATCTACTCTATCATTGTGTGTATTTGCCTAATTGCCATCTGCCCTTCTTCTTCTTCATCTCCTCATCTTTTTTCTCCCACACTTCTTTATTTTTCATCTCTGTCCATCCTTCTTTTCTTCTTCCCTTCCCTCCATCAGACTGTAGAGAACTGTGTGTGCATTCTGAGGAACTTGTCATACCGACTAGCTGCAGAGACATCTCACAGTCAGCAAGGGGGATCAGAGGAGCTGGACGGTCTGTTATGTGACACCGGTGGGAAGGACACAGAGAGCTCTGGATGCTGGGGAAAAAAGAAGAAAAAAAAGAAGGGACAAGACCAGGTTAGTGTTGGGAAGTTTGATTATTTTCCTTAACCAGCATATAACAGGTCGAGTTGAGCTATATCGTGATTTAGTATCTTATTGCCAACCAGAGTCCTTGTGGAGAAAGAGACCTATAGGACTTCCTTAGATACCTGAGGCCCAAACATGTCTCAGAAATTGTGCATTTTACCCACTGCCGGAAATGGAGAACTCAATGTTATTGCGATTTTTTGGAGAGATGTTACAAGAGTTGTTCTAACCATACAGACCACTTTCAATGAGTTGTCCATTTCCGGCTAACCCTTTCTTTGCTCTCAAAGTTACCTCTAAAATAGGTCCCTTGGGCGCCTCCTTTTAATAAAGCAGGGCCCAGGTTTCCAAAGGTCTCATATAGGATCCTTTGTTTGCATTATTTAGAGGAGTGACAATGGCTTGGATTTGGTTGTAAACATACAGTAATTGGCAGGAGCTAGCAATACTAGCAGGCTGACAACAGCAGCTCACAATGTCGTAAACTAAACAGAATTTTACCAAAGATTTCACTGTCATTAATCTTTGTGATGATACTCAAAAACACCCAAGCAGCAGTCCCACCTCCTATCACAAACTGACTGAACATTGTTTGGCAGCACATACTCAAAATACACAAAAAAAACATAAAATAACCTGATATTCCTGCCCATAGAGCATACATAGGGCATTATTTTCCTTTTCCAGTCAATAACGAGGGCTTGAAGAGCATGCGCCGAGTCAAGTCTGTTCGGGCTTGTAGTAGTGAATGGTGTCAGTACCAGGCACATACAGTTGCATTAAGCCCCGAGGGGAATACGTGTCAGTGTCATGTCAGTCACCACCTGCACTGCTTAAAGCTAATCGTAGTCCCCACAGTGCTCAATTGAGTTTAAGGTTAAATGTGCTTTCATTTATATGGGTGGCAGTCAGTTTGATGTCATATAAGACTGTGTAGAGTGTAGGAGAAGGGGAGAGTTTTTGTTGGTGCCAGTGTAAACTGTGACAATCATGCAAATCTACCAGTAGAAAAGATGAATTAACAAACTACATTCTCCAAAATCAGTCATTCATCTACATGTAGGGGTAATCTATGGGATAGACTGACTTATTACTACTGATCTATTTAAAAAGAAAAAAGAAAAACAGAATGATATTTATGCACTGTGCCTTTCTGTATGGAGTTTGGATGTTTACCCGTGTCTGGGTGGGTTTTTTCCAGGTACTCCTGCTTCCTCCCACAGTTAAAGACATGTAGTTAGGTTGACTGGTGACTTTAAACTGACCATAGGTGTGAATATGTGTCCAACTCTTTTTACTGGTAAATTATATTTAAATACACAAAAGCGCATGTTGCATAAGGAATTTGACATTGTTTCCATTGCTTGCTGACAAAACCGTATAGATGTTATTATGTTAAGCCTTTTTTATAACACATATTGATTCATCACACATTTTGTATGTATTTTCATAAGACATTACCAATACGGTGTGTGTTTTCATCTATATCATATTATTTGCATTGTATAAAACCAGTAGTGTTTTTTTTTTTCAGATTTCGATCACAGTCCTGTTTCTACTGTTCATTTCACCTTTGGTTCACACTATCTCCAGTCTCAAATGAATATTAACAGTGTGAATACATTACAGCTTTCTTTGATATTCATGATATTTGAGCAGGATTTGTTTTCCACATCAACTGCTGACGTTCACCTACCACCTTTATTATTTAGGGTCACGTCTGTGACTTACAACTACATACTGTATATCAAAAAAGTCTTCTTAAATTAGATACTGTTAACACATGCTTATTTTTACACAGAAGCATTAGAAGTTTGGCTTTATCTTATTCAGATCATCTCTGCTTATACTCAGAATGCCACAGCTGATTTAATATTTCTCTCTGGATTTCCTGGGTCTGTCCATCTGTTGCCAGTAGGCAGAGTGTCATCCTGCATTTAGTTAAGAAAATGGGCTCTTTTTAGTTGAAGAATTGGCAGAAACCAAACGGCTGACTTGGAGAAGACTCGAACAGACTCTTGTCATGCTAATAAGCAATCAGCATCACATTCTGGTTGAGTGGATGACATCTTTTACAACTTCTAGTGAAGCTGTGGAGATTGAAACCCAACTTCCGGTGGATCGGGTTGGTGAATTGCTCATTAGCACTGGATGCTTTTTTCTCCCTTTCATTTCTAGCAAAGACAGAAAATTATTTTCAGAATGGTAGTGATGAGCCAGACCTTTAACTTCCATTTGTCAAGTCAAGCCTTGACAATTTTTTTGTGTATCCAGGCAGAACCAAGGAGATGAGGGGTCTTAAAGCTAACCCTGGGATCAGAAAATAAAGGGATGAATCATAACCTCTTCATAATAATATGTTACCCACCCAACCCCTCTCCCCTCTATCTGTGTCTCTCCACTCCAGTGCAGCTGTGGGTGATTACCATGAAGTAGCGATTGGGGAGCTTGTTGGAGAGGGCAAAACTCAATCAACTGTGGGGTGAGGAGAGGAGAGGAGAGGAGAATAAGGGTACAAAAAACAAGTACCAAAAAATAGAATTCTATGTCAAGGCATCATTTTGACAGTATTCCAGAACAGATGTCATGTCAGATTACATCATTGCCATTATGAGGATTATGGGAAGAAGACTTTCTTTTGTATGCTAAATAAACATCCAGCCCAATATTAGATAATGACAAAGTATGGCGACCTGTTATGGACTGGCGACCTGTCCAGGGTGTACCCCGCCTCTCGCCCTTATGATAGCTGGGATAGGCTACAGCACACTCGCGACCCCCTAAACAGTTCAGAAAATGGATGGTTGAATGGACAAAGTGTGGAGCTTATAGGACATATGTAGGCCTTTACATGTGTAGCTGTTGCATATTATATTTAAGATGTGGGGTTGGTTGTTGATATTCTCTGCATGATATCATTTTAATCATATAGGAAAATGAGGAAAATGTCATTTCAAACTTTACCTTGTTTGGCCTTTTAGCTTACTTGAACAAATGCAAGGGCAAATGCTTAGTTATATTTAAATGTCTTCACTTTCATCATTACCAGAAAGGTCTTTTATGACAAGGGATAGGAAGGCATATTGAATATGCATTCTGTTTAAAACAATCAAAGATCAGGCTCAATGTGGAGGACAGGCAGAATGCATTTTTACTGGGAATGCTTTATGAACATGTGGAGTCAGGGCAGGAGTCAATAAAGCTTTAAGTGAGGGAGCAAGACAGAGGTTGTGGTAAGAGAAAATTTTAATTTGTATGAAAGAAAAAAATTTAAAAAACAATAAAACTTGCTCCAAAAAATGCAGTCAAAGATAGAATTAACAAGCCTCTGATGTATGTTGGTGCAGTAACCACTGAAATATTTGCAGGCTGGTTTTACTCGTCTTTGCTTTGCATATGTTAAAACAAGTATTTATGTAATTAAGTGCAATAAATAGATGAGTGTAAGTCCCTATTAAAAATATTTTATTTTATTTATTTTATTTTATTTTATTTTTTGCTGACAGTATTCTGCACCTTATGCATTATCCTTCACTCTCCTGCATTAGTAGTGATTCTGTGTTTCAGTCGGTTTTAGATTAGGAGATACTGTAATAGGTCGGTTCAGATTGAGGTTTTCCTGTTATTACAGGGAACAGTGCATATTTCTAAACATGATTGCAAGGGGAAAAATGGAATAATTGCCCTTCATAATGTTTTTCACATGGCTATTAGATTTTTACTTTTAATAAAAATGTCCTTCTAATCTGATGGAGCTCAAGACAAATCGTGAGGACTCCTGGATTACTCTACAGGAATTTAGCTCTAACACTTAGAATTTATGCATAAAAATGTTTAGAGAATCAGCTAATAACTTAATTTCAGACGGATTCTGTCACTGTGTGTGGAGTTATGAATATTGAGGTTAAGCTGCTGCGCCAAAATTATTATTATAATATATTATTATAATATATTATTATTATTAGCAGCCTCTCTGCCAAATCAGACTGTAGATGAAATGAGATATATCTTCAGTATGTAATTTCTGTTGCTGTGTGATAAAAAACAGAGTTTAACCAACTTCACCATATGATCCAACATTCTACATGTCACTGAGAGTGCAGCAAAAGGAAAAAGGCCACACTTGATGAGTCGCCTGTCGCAACTTAATCTGCATAAACGCAGCCCAAACTGTGCCTCTTCTCCGATATAGGCGCAATCAGGTTGACCCTGGCTCAGGAAAATTGCGAAAGCAGACGCAACAACACAAACTGTTACCCAAACAAATACTGAAGAAAATTGCCTAAGAGCTGCATTTGAATGGATGCCGGCATTGCGCCTGGAGGAAAATAGAGTCCTGTGTGTGTGTGTGTGTGTGTGTGTGTGTGTGTGTGTGTTTCTGTTTTTTCCAAATACAGCATCAGTGCAGGAGAAAATGTCAGATTTCAATTACAGAGGAGATTGAAAAACAAAATGCACAAATAGATGAATGCCAGCTTATTTATACTCTGCATATGAATGGTAAATCCTTTCCCTCTCCTTTCCTGTTCTTGCCTGAGGGGACCATGCTGGCACCCTACCACTATCAAACCTCGCCTCACACAGAATTCAAAATGCTTTTCCATCCTGAATTATGTCTCATCTTCCGCAGTGGGATGGCGTCGGCCCATTTCCAGACTTGGCGGAGCCCCCAAAAGGCATACAGATGTTATGGCACCCCACCATTGTCAAGCCCTACCTCACACTGCTGTCTGAGTGCTCCAACCCAGACACCCTGGAGGGAGCAGCTGGGGCTCTGCAGAACTTGGCTGCTGGCAGCTGGAAGGTAATAACTCCGTAAAGTGGAAGTGTAATGAAAAACCTGCGGTCAACAGCAAGAGTTTTGAAAGGAAAATATCCTAACACGCTGCACAATAATAACATGTACTGTACGGTCCCCCATACTGTGATCATTTTGTGTCATTGTGTCAAACCCAAGCTGTTGGCCCTTTAAAATGTCCTCCTGCATGAGCATAAACATCACCAACATCCCTCTGAAATGTAATCTCAATCAGGTGAAAGCTGCTGTTGGTTATTTTGATCTAGAGAAACTATAGTCACTGATGGCTGACACCTGTTGTTAAACCAAAATCAGGTCAATGTTGTCACGATTTGGCCAGATAATTTGACTGGGACAAGCTTTTAAACTTAAGGTGAAGAAAAGGGCTAAATTTGATTAGAATGCAGTGCTTGTTTAAAGAACAGAACGTAACTTGACCTTATTTTGAGTTAGTTTTTTTTTTTTTTTTTTGCAAAACTACTAAAGAAGAAGTAGTCTTGCAAAATCAACCTTCAAATTATTTGTACAACCAACAGTAGAAGCTAAAAGTTTGTATAGACGTTCATGGGTCCCAGAGGATGAATCATAATTGTTTGGTTTTCTGTGACTTTACACTTATAGCTACTATTATTTCAAGCACATAATGGTTTAGCACCAAATTTTGAAGACACATTTATCCAGATGATGTATTCTAATAGCCTGATTCATGATTATAGCATAAAAAAAATGAGAAAAAAAATACACCAATTACGCACTTGGACTAACTGAACTAGACTAACTAGAACTGGATAATGATCAGGAAAAGATAATATAATAATTATGTGGCTAACATGAATAACAGTGCATAAAAATAAATGTTGTCTCTGATGTCCCATCCCCATTTCCTACCCAGTGGTCAGTCTATATCCGGGCTGCAGTGCGTAAGGAGAAGGGCCTTCCTATCCTGGTGGAGTTGCTGAGGATAGACAACGACCGGGTGGTCTGTGCCGTGGCCACTGCACTGAGAAACATGGCTCTAGACATCAGGAACAAGGAGCTCATCGGTGAGTAGCTAGTTAACAGCCTAAAAAAATATACAAAGAGTGTAATTAAACAAAGGGACATGAGAAATAGTCTGCCTTTGGGTTATTGCATAATTTCCATTTTTTTAATTGTTTAATTTTTTTTCTTGACACAAGTGAGGTAATGTGCTTAATTCTGCCTTAATTGAAGAAAATGGCACTGAAAACAAGACGAGTTGTCTTGACCCACTTTCAGAATGACTCACTTGCTTTAATCCCTTATATGATACTTGTTAAAGTGGACATGTCTAGCATTAGTTTTGTTAAATGAGCTGTTAAAATGTCATTTGGGCAGAGGATTATTTCTGTGGGCTTGTAGATTGAGACTTTATAATATTATAATACTTGTCTGCACATTCTTTCTTCAGCAGATAGTGTGGTTACTCTCACTGATACTTGATTTCCTTTGTAGACTGAGTGATATTTTGTGCCTTTCTGTTGGTCCCCATAGCAACCACATGCCTCCCTCCACTTACTGTCTGATGCTTGAGGCTCTGAGTTAAGCTATTTGTGTGTGCCTAAGTAACAACCAGTCATGGGTGTAGCATATGTAGGTTGTAATAACAGTCTTATACCGTGCTGCCACGGGGCATGCATGTATATTTTGATTGGACATATCTGATAGGACGTCCTGCCTGGGCTGGAGTTGTGTTAGCATGATGAAATTATTAGAGACACAGTATGTTGTCAGAGCTTTTAGGAGTAGATATATGTCTGCACAGACAGCTAATGAAGTACCTGGTCTGCTGTATTCAAACTGTACATCATTGCAGTTTATTATACTTGGCATTTATTTGTATTTTTATATAAAGTCTTTATCAAAAGCATCTTAAAGCGCTTATTCATGCATCAGCATAGAGTTTTACAGTACAACGTAGCTGTAAGCTGCCAGTGGTTTATAATGGGCCCCCACCACTTTAAGTTGATGATCCAATCAGATTGAGGGGCATAGGGAAGACTAGATGAGAGCAGTACTGGGTTATCATGGGAAGTCATGAATCACATGGCTGTGTCTCCATCATTGACTGTCAGCCACACTTTTTTTTCCTGTTTTGTTTGTTGTTTTTGTTATAGTCTGATTGAGTCTAAATTTGGGAGCAAGTCCTTTGTCATCCCAGATTTATATTTATTTATGTCACAGATCAATCCACTGACTTGTAGGATTTTGTCAAACAGAATAGACAAAATAGATAATAGGTTTTTTTTGACGCATATTTCTCCAGAAATAAGTATTAAAACAAACTGAGCAACATAGTGTTTGACATTAGATTTTATTTTGTTAAAAACAATGAATTTAATGATAATTTGTAGTAAAGAGGAAATAAATAAACAAAAACAAAATGAGTGGGTCTATATTCAGGCTACACAGCATAAGGAGGATGATTTACATTTTATTTGACCTTGGCATTTACATCTGCCTTTATCTTTTCAATTATTAATTGTAAAAAAAAAGTGATGTTATATACAGTTTTGTTAAAAGCACAAAAAACACAACAATACACACAATGCAAACAGTGCGTAATAAAATATATACAATTCAATCAAAAAATTGTTATTTTATCCCTATTTCAACTCTAATCCTATCCGTATGCATATCAGTATCCATAACCCCTTTAACTTTAACATTATTTCACCACACCCACACTGTCACTCTCTGTCCAACCGTGCCCACAGGTAAATACGCCATGAGGGACCTGGTGCATCGTTTGCCTGGGGGCAGCAACAACAACAACAGCAGTGGTGGGGGAGGAAGCACCAACAGCAGCGTCCTGATGGGTAAGGCCATGTCTGATGACACAATCACTGCTATCTGCTGCGCGCTGCATGAGGTCATCACCAAGAACATGGAGAACACCAAGGCCCTGAGGGACGCTGGCGGTATCGAGAAGCTCATCGGCATTGCCCGCAGCAAAGGAGACAAGTAAGCTGAATGAGAAGATGTTGACAGGTTGTAGGCAGAAAACCTTCTGGGAATACATTCTTAGGAAACATCTACTGTTTTAGGGTTATGGTGTTTACTGTTTTACCTTATGGTATTTTGTATTTCCACAGCATTACACACTGTTTTAAACTGAGACTTAGACAGATAAGAAGCACAAGTACAATTAAGAACAAAACACTACATCTTAGTTGCTACAATTATAATAATTACAAATTATTTGGACAAGCTAAAGGCTAAAATCTTTGTACAGACATTTATGGATCCCAGAGGATGAATCACATTTATGCTAGATTCTGTCATAATATAACTAAGATATTAAATATGCATACAAATAATGCAGAAAAAATACCACACACACATTATATCAAACATAAGAGATATTCAATATTGCACTATGTAAAATAAACAGATTCTTTTCAATATTTACAGTTGGGTTGAAGAAGATTGGTATTTTTCTTCATATTTGCATATTTTGACAGCTAGATGTACACTCCTGCATATAAATACTGATTTGCCAACCTGGATTTGTATATAAAGGGTACATTTGCCTATTTAATAATTTAGGCAGTGCTTTATCAACATGCTAATTAATGGTGTAAGCCACGAGTGCAAAATTCATCACTTTAGTGATGTAAGAAATAGCTGAAACATGGTGGTGGTGATTGGGTGGAGAAATCGTGCCACAGACACACAGGAGTTTGGCAAGAGCAGGGTGAAAGTATAGGTTTAGAAAGGCTGTGTGGTTGTTTCAGAGCTGTGAGTCACCAGTCAAAACAGTCAACAGGAAATAAGATCCACAAGAAAGTTTGGCCAGTGAGAACCCTGTACACAGCTCTACACAGTTTGTTTACCAGCATGGGATTTGTTTTATTTAACAGTTGACAGTAGAGATAGACAGAAGACGTGGAGAGAGCAGAAGAGCTGACACGTAACAAGGGTTGCACAGCCAGATTTTAAAAAAGGATATTGCAGTCGCCGTGCATGTTTCCATTTTTGCTAGTTTAAGAACATAGTTTACAGTGCATAAGAATTAAACAAATTTATGTTTTGTCTGTTGTGTATACTATCAATATATCTAATAAATAAATAAACTTGAATTAAATTAATATACCAATTGAAGTGAGGTAGCTAAACCTCACCAAATTCTGGAATCTGAATATGAGACCTGCTCATCTAGTTTACATTGATTAGATTTAACTACTGCCTAATTGAAATATGTGCATTTTTTATTATTTATTTGTGGAATACATGAACAAAACTAACTAAACTTAACAAAACTTTGATAATATTAGCAGCAACTCTCCCACCAGCTAACAAATACTCTACTTTCTACTTCAATACAAAGTGTTGCATTAATGTGCATTCATGTTCTCTAGTGGTGTGCTAAGGCTAAAGCTAATCTATGTTAATCTTCAAAACTTTTGGAAGTACTTCTTTTGGAAGTAGCCTGGTAAAAATATACAAAAATATACTCACAGACAAAGATGTCTTTTTAAATGGGTTCTAGATATTTAAAGAACATTGTAGTTCCTTGCTTTGCATTAGTGCAGGATTTACAATCACACAATCCAAAACACTAACATTTACCAAAATGACTTGAAGAAATGAAGCTTAATTTCCTTGGCACTGATAAGGCCATATGCGCCAATTACACACATAGCCATCAGTCAGCTGAGTCAAACCCTGCCCTGGAGGAAGCAGAACAAAATATTGGCCAATCAATCAATCATCAAAGTAATTGCACAAGTTGGCTGGAGAACAATTTAAGTGCCATATTTGAGGAGATAAAAGAGACATTTTCATTCTTCACCTGTTGTGTTTGTAGTTTTAATTATTTAATTAGCTTTTAGTATGAGGTTTACGTAGCTTCTAAAAAGACAGCCAAGCTTTACACTGTATGTGTTTTTCTCTCTGCTGAATTCCCAGACATAGCCCTAAAGTGGTAAAAGCAGCCTCTCAAGTCCTGAACAGCATGTGGCAATACAGAGACCTCCGCAGCCTCTACAAAAAGGTAAGAGTGTACGCTGGCTCTATAAACACTGCAAATGTCAGGCACGTTGATGTTTTAGTTAGTATTACTGACAGACTGGAGGCTGAATAATAGGAATGATAACATCGTAAGGCACTGCCTCAGCTCTCCTCTACTTTTCTTTACCTTTCTCCTCCTCTCTCCCTCAGGATGGCTATTCTCAGTACCATTTCATCGGCTCCTCGTCCACGATAGAGAGAGACAGACAGAGACCTTATTCTTCTTCTCGTACTCCGTCCATCTCTCCTGTACGAACTTCACCCAATAATAGATCAGGTGAGTTTACCCCCTTCCTCCTGCTGCCGTTTGACGTTGTCCACCTTGAATCTCTTCTCTTTCCATTAGTACAGTGCAGTCAAATCGACACAGCTCCAACACACTGTGGCTGCAGTGTTCTTTAACCACGCTACGTTAACTACAAACAAATTATGCTGCTGTCAAGTAAAAACCTTACACCCTCCTCCTAAAAAAGTTTACTGCCCTTGCATTGTTGGAATTAGTGTTTGACTAAAATTAATTTAGGTCATGATTCATACATTGAGTTAAATAACATTGTTTCCATTATCTGCATCTTAAATAAATGACTTCTTGCTATTCATGCCAAAACAGACAGTTATGTGAAGTTCCATATAAGGTATTGTATAGGGAGTAAGTCTACGTGTTGTGGCTCATTATCTTATACCTTACACAACATGGATAGATAGTCTGAATGTTACATAATAATTAATTAGTAAATGAAATAAAAAGATTTCACAAAAAGCCAAAACCATCATTTGCTATTACTACAAGGGCAATCAGGAGATCACGGTGGCAGTACACTTAAGCTTCGAGTGGAGGGTGGACACACTGAAAAACCTCCATTTTATAGTTTTTTATTTTGCCTCTTGAAGTTATTTGTTTATTTCACTGCTTTACATGCCGGAGAAAATGTCGTGTTGTGTTGTAACAAGCCTAAGGAATGTGTACATCCCCTTAACAGCTGTTCACCATAGCAGCAGGCAGAGGATGACAGGTCGTGTCGGTGCTAATATTATAATACTGTAAACTTACTATATGAGTGCTAACTGTGTATAATGTACAGAGCAACTGAGAAGAAACAAAGAGACAGAGGCAGACACAAACAGTCTGGTCACACATAGCCAGCAGTGTTGTGGTGGCCTGTAGATAATGATGTGAATGTTACTACTGAATCATATTAGACTGAATCAACAGTCAGCTTTTCTTTCTTATACATGATTTATCAGATCTTGCTCATTGTTTTTTCCACTGGTCCAATCTCGGTTCAGAATGCATTTCCCAGTTGTGGGTGTGTTTATGTGATCTACAGTATATTTGTCCCTTTTGATAAAATTTGGTGAGTGATGCCAAGATCGACAGGACTTAACAGTCTTAGTGGTTTGAGAGACTTATGGTAGTAAACATAGGTGAAAAGAGAGAAAGAGTATATAGAGGCAAGAGGAATGACTCAGATTTGTCAATAATGACACACAAACACAGATTCAGAATACAGACAGCATCATTCCAGGCTAGTGAGTAGAGGACATTGTACATGCAGTTAAGCCTCAGAGTGCTGTGCCTTTGTTTGATGTAGGCGGGTAAATGCAAAATCTCAGATGTCCAGAAATCAGTATGGCCTCACTGCTGCACTGCCTGTCCTTCCTGTTCTAGTTCACTTCATCCAAAATGCAAAGACAATGTGTTGATAAGGGATATAAGGTTAAACATATTGCCTGCGTGTGTATGTGTGTGTGTGTGCAGCAAGTGCTCCTGCGTCCCCCAGGGAGATGATGGCATTGAAGGAGAGGAAGGCAGACTATGAGTCGACTGGCAATGCCAGTTACCATGGAAACAAGGGCGAGCACACATCCCGGAAGGACGCCATGACGAGTAGGAATTCCACACTGCATGTCTGACACAAAAAAACATGCTCACAGAAAACTACAAATATTAATAATAATACAGTATCTGAATGAGGAAGCACTCAAGTGTTTTCATCCTCACTGTTTCTGTAGGTCAAATCTCTGGTGGGTCATCAACACTACACAGAGGAGCATACGTGTCACCTACTGATGAACTGAAGTATAATCAGGTACAGCAAATACATTATATACACAAATTGACTAATGTGTTCCTAAATATTTGGTCACAAAATACTTGTTACTATTACTGCGACAAGTACTGTTAGCAAAAATAGTAACAAATTACTATTCCATGCTTTAATTTTAATATGATACTGACCGCCAAAAGAAGGCATTTGTCATACAACAAAAGAAGAAGAGATGTAAACAGAGCAAAACATGAAAAATGAAGGCAGGGTTGTGATTACATTTTACTCTAACTACGACCCTATGAGGAAGTATATGAAACTCTTGTGTGCTACACTTCTACCTCTTTTTTTATAACTTTATGAGTCATATCACCTTTAAGAAAGATAATTGCTGCACAGGAATCCCACAGCACACCTAGAAGGATTAAATGACACAGCAACACTTAAAGCATCAACATGAATTGTGTGGGTTTAATAGTGATGCCATAAAGATACTATTAAGTCTGCAAAGGTTGGTATAAACTTGTAAACAATAAACCTATATAGTGCCCTGTTTGAAACATTGTTGAAATGCTGCGGTTGATTTTTCTTAGGGTTTGGCACTTGGTTCTACATTGTACAGTAAAAGAGCTTCATTTACACCCTTCACAATGGTTGTATCCCTAAACATAACACTTCTCAGTTTGAGACATTCACAGTCTTACAGCAACCTGCTTATACGTATTTGCATTATATAACATTTGCTTTTACTGATTAATGGTACTCAATGACCTTCTTAAAAATAACTATGTGTGAGGTGGCAGAATACGTATGTTGGGCTTTCTAAACAGCTGGGTGCAGAGTCTCGTCATGGATCCTCATGTGGCCCATAATACTGGAGACCTGGGATTTATCCTATCTATCCACCTATTTTCTATAGTCAAATGCTTTGTCTGGCCATGGAACATTATCTATGCATGTACACTAGACCAGACAAAAGTCTGAATGACTATGTTTTTTATAAAAAGATCTTTCATGTCTTCAGCAGTGTTAGCATCATTGCAGAAGTATTTTTAAATGATCACTTCTCTTTTTAAAATAAAAACTACACTAGCAAACATAAAGTTCTATTGAAAGACAGTACTAATGTTTGCTGATTATAGTCCTCTGTATGTGTATTTAAATATTCCTTTAAGAAACAGCTGTTTCCAGCTACAGTAGTCATTTACATTATTAACAATGTAAACACTGTATTTCTAATCAATTATATTTTATAAAAATAATTTCTTTCAGAAACATGGGATTTCTATGAGCGTCTAGACTTTTGACTCATGTGCCCAGTGGAAAATCTAAAGGAAACTAAGTGTAGCACACAGTAACCTGTAGCGGTTCCTTGCACGTTTACATATGCATATTTAATAAATCAGGTTTGCTTCTAGTTTGGGTCTTAAATTTGGTAGTACTGGTCTGGTTTCATTGAGTCAGGTGCTAAAGATAAGGTTGGGTCTTAATGTTTGTTCAGCCTCAGTGGGTTAGTAGTAGTCAGTGTAATTTAATGTACCACAATATATACATAATTAGTAATATTGTTATAATTTTATAAAATCTGATGTTCAGTAGCTCTGCTTAAAAAGGTGAAGGCTACTAATAGAAGTACATTAACTTTTGGGGGGCACCTGACTGATTGGTTGTCTAAAAGCCTATGCATGATGATCTTCCGTTCGACACCAATGAGTTTTACTCTTCTTACAGGTGTCTTCTCAAGGCTTGCCTTCAGAGCCCTATCCTCCATTCCAAAACCCTCCCCCGCCCGACAGTGGCAACTACGAGGACCAGTCCTTCCTCGAGAACCAGGTTCACGCAGGTGGGCGCCCCCCTCAGGGTGACCTCAACATGCACCTGCAGGGCCTCAAGTCCACTGGCAACTATGTAGACTTCTACTCAGCCTCACGACCCTACAGTGAGCTCAACTATGAGACCAGCCACTATCCGGCCTCACCAGACTCCTGGGTTTAAGGGGAGATGAGGGTGATGGTGGAGGAGGAGGAGGAGAAGATGATGGATGAAAGAAAAAGAGAGAGCGAAGGGGTAGTTTTAAAGGTGGACTAAAGAAGATGAGAGGACAGTTTTCCTCCCTCCCCATCCTCCCATGTAGTTCCTGAGTAGCATCATAGGTAGCAGGACGACAGAAGGGGAAGATGGAGTGCAGGAAAGGAGCCGCAAAGAGACACTAAGACATCATACTCCTTTCGGAGACATCTGATGGAGGAGAGAGAGGGGACAGAAGCAAATGGAGGAATGGTCACGCATGTGCATGCACACCACCAACAACACCGACACATTTTCTTTCTGTGTTTAGTTTGTAATCAACTACTGCTAGAGAACGTGCAGCAGACGGAAAGACCTCCTGCAGCCTCTGGAAACAGAATGTAAAACAGTGACGGACACGGTGTTTGAGAAAATGAAGGAAAAGCATGAAGGAAAAGAGGGACCGTGAAAGAGAAGTCAGTGGACTCAAGGGCAGAAGGTATTGGATCACAAGTGGAACGTGTGAGAGATAAACCTGTAAATATGTGGTATAGTGGCTTTTAGTAATGTGAAGCACAAGAAGCAGAGCTGTAGGACGTGTAGGACAGCAGTCACACAAACATTTGTTACTCTCTATGGCTTCAGTGTGATGTATCCTCCTCTGGGCAAAGAACACTTCAGGACTTAGTCATTTGTAACAGTTTTTTTTTTCTTTTTGTTGTGTTTCTACTTTTTTAATTCTCAATTCTGGCTGTATAGTATTCCATGTACACTGTACTTTTACGGAGATGCATTGTGTACTGTACATTACACTATTTTCTGTGTCATGTCAGGCCTTTCGCCACTGGGTCAGCTTCACTTAATCAATAACTACCCGCCATCGAAACAACACAGAAATACACACTGTATGCGCACAGCTACAGACGGATGTCAACACACTGCTAAAAGGAAACACTGGATATGAGTTGAGTGTTGAAGCATCATTTCTGGTAGGTCACGGTGCTCCTCTTACTGCCCTACAGATACAGTTTTCACAGCATAGTGGACAGTACAGCTGCCAAAAGAGCTGAAGAGAGGCTGAAATTGATGAGATGCCTGTGACAAAACTGTTTTTTTGGCAATTGTATTTCCAAATTACCACTACAAATGCCCATTTTGTTCACATGAGACCTTCCTTCAAGTAAAGTGTATATAACCGTGCCAAACAAGGGTTACTTCCCCTCAGCTGAAGAAGGCGGGGAGAGGGTGGGGGAGGGGGTTGGGGCCATGTAAAAATGTTCAGCAGAGCATTCTCGCGGTTCTAATGATACTAGCTTGTAAATGCTTGGTTTTTCTAAACTGTGTTTTACTGGGATGACAACTACTGTACACCAGGACAGGGGAGAGAAATAAAAAAAATAAAAAGAAAAGAAAACCACAGGGGAACTGTGACCAGGTGGAGCCTCGCTTCCTCCTAAGTTGTACAAAATTAGTTGATTTCTGTGTTGTAAAATATTCAATGTTTGAAGTACAAAAAAAACTTTTCTGAGAGATGGGCAGCAGTTCTAACT
>OMLM01005681.1:2054-35214 GCA_900302695.1 Helostoma temminkii | reverse complement strand
ATTATATAATAATTATATTATTTTTTTCCACCAGTTTTGATAGCATTGCACTTTATATAATCACTAGAAATTACAAGATTGCTAAAAAAAAGTGGGCCAAAGAAGCAGTGAAATAATCTGAGTTGTTATAACTCAATATTAACTCAATAATATATTTTAAGCCAAACCTCAATGGATAGGTACCACTCGACTTGGGTTAAAACATGTTGAACCAACCCTTTAATGTCTCTCTGTGATTAAAAGGTAGGCTACTTGCAGAAGAAGCGAGAAGTGCAGCGTGGAGAGACTATAGTAGATTATCCGTGAATTCTCAGCAGTGAGACAGGGAGAGATGGATGGGCGCTGTGTGAGCTGCGTGCGTTTGCAAACAGTGTCTTCACAGCGCTGGGTGCCACTTCGCTTGCTCCCTCCCTTGTTGTAAAGCAGGCCACTGTCAAAGGTCTATTAGGGGAAGATTGAGACCCCAGGTGTATATGTGAGTAAGTGTGTGTGTTTGTGTGTAAGTTCACATGCTCATTGGTCATGGTGCTATAGGGGAAAGATTGAGACCCCATTGGTCCCAGAGCCACTCAACCAACACAACCTGCAGTGGTTTACAATCAGAGCAACACCGTCCATCCATCCCTGCTGACACACACACACACACACACACACACACGGAGAGATATACACCAACCACACAGCTCACTATAGATGTCATTAAACAGTAGCCAAGGTGGAACAGCTGTGTGACAGTGTCATAGACATGGCGGTTGTCAAGATGTTTGGGATGAGAGTTTAGAGGCAGAATGCAGGTTAGGGATGCTGGGGGGTAGGAATCATGGCAGCACCTTTGACAAGACCTATTTGTCATCTGCCAGGACACCCAAATAGCTCTGACTGCAATACAGATGGACTGTGGAAGAAAAAGTGACTTGGAGCCAGGCAACTAATCCTATACAACCATTCACCTCCACCTTCACCTATATACTCTGCTTTTGGTGCTGTCTTTTTTTTCTTCCCTAGTCTCTCATACACCCCATATATCTGCAGATAATAAGAATATATTCTCATATTATTGATGTCTATATCGATCTATCGCAACACATAAATATCTAAAATCATATAAGATAAAAACTTTACATGTAACACAAAAATTTGAATAACTTAATTGCAATTTAAGGATACTTGTGATTTGTTACAGTTTGGGAACTTTTTTTAGTTGTAGTTATCATTTGTTGATTTAAAAAAAAAATTAATTGTTTGTAAAATGAAATGTTGAAAAACAGGAATGTCGTTGCAACAAATTAGGGATGTCCTGACTGAGTCGGGTACTTACATTTGAATACTTACAATACTGCACTGAATAAAGTGCAATAACTTCAACTCTGTCATCAGTGACTGCTTTGTGACTGTGACAAAATAAGAAACACAACCGGAGTTTATTGCTCACATTCAAAAATGAGCATAAAAATTGACAGGTAAACAAACGTGACACGGCCTCTCCATTTCATTTCAATTAGTGAATTTTTCCCAGGAGGGAGTAGTAGCCCAAAATTGTTGAGAGTAAAATCAACCCACTGTGCTGTTAAACTAATCAGAGACAGTGGGGAGACACTGCTGGTCCAAATATCCATGATGAAGCAGCTGTAATGTCCTGCAACAGGCTGTGAATGTGTTCTTTCAAAAAGTTGTGTGCCTTCGGTATCGAAGAAGTTTTATGATCTGACCCGATACTCAATGCTGGTATGGGTTTCGGGACATTCTTACAACAAAGTCAGCCAGCATTTTATCAGCCATATTATTTAAATCACTTTATTTGAAAAAAATTGGGTTTTTGAACTTGTTGGGGCAGTGTCCAGTAGTTGCTCATATCTGATGCTGATGACCAAAAATAAAAATCTGCTACATTGGGACAACACAAAAATTGCTAAATAAATAAAAGTAAGGAACTAAGGCATAATACAGGATAAGATGTCCTGTCTTGTGAAAGTGAAACATTTGGGGACATTTCTTTCAATTACTCTTCAGTGGGTTTTCTCTCACTGTTGCCTATTACTGAAGAGAAACAAGGACAACGGACCATATTAGCTAACCATAACATACTTTAATATTTCAATTGATGCAGACTCGTGGATTGTTGTCCTGTCACATAGTTTTAAACGACATGGCTGTTAATCCAAATGGTATGATTGTACTTCTATAGAACCTTATGTACATGCATACATCAGCCTTAGTGTACATGTGGTAAAAACAGTGTGTGTGTGTCAGTATTTCTGCAGCTCCCTGTTCCCAGCTTGCAGTGATTTGTTCAACAGTAAATGATTGTCTGAGATGAATTCTCCAGCTGATCCAGAGCTGCATCCTGGCTGACAAATGAAACCAGTGTTTTCAGGGGGAGGAAAAGTGAGTGGGAGGAGTGGAGAGAGAGAAGGTGGAATGTACTGAAGTCGAATTCGAATCATTTTATTGTTTGTCACTGCAGCTCTCCTGATCACGGTTTCTTATTGGATATTAATTAAAATGGCAACAATCCTGGCAATATGCGATTAAAGAACTTGTGCTTGTGAAAGAGGTGGTAGGAAATGAGCTCCTTACCAGGATTATAAAGTAATTTGTTATCCCTCTCTCATACCTCTTCACTCTTTTCACTCTTTTCTTTACTCATTAGGTAGACAGAGTGCTGTCACTGACCACAGCAGTGACTGATTGCTAGATGGGGAAGACGAAGTGCAGATAATGCCTTTTTTGTGGAATAATGTAGATGAATAAGTTGAACAACTGTTTCATGTTGTATTAAATGTTTCCTTGTAGAAGTTTTTCTTTTCATCAGTAAGGAAAGTGTGGTGAATTATTTTATCTTACAAATACGAAACCTCGTCAATGAGGACATTTCTCATTTATAAAAATTTTGGATTCATTTCTGTACATGGTCAATGTTTCTCTTGGCAATAATAACACTGTAGATAGGAAAAGTTAGAGAGGTGCATATGTGAGTGTTTGATTATTTGTTTGTTATTCTAAATAAATCAGTAATGAATCAAACAATAAATCTGTTCTGAATAAAACAGCTGACGGGGCTCTACTCCTTATACCAACTTTAAACTTCATCAGTGGTCTGTGCAAAGAGTAGATACATGGTGGCATAATCTTATAAATATATAACCTACTTAAGGAAGAAACATTGTTTAAATGTGAAGTTGTATATGAGTGCAGGCAGATCTAGAAAGTTATCAGGTTGGCACACTAACTTTATGGTTCAACATTAGCTCACAATAATTTGCTGTGTATTGAAGCATAGCTGCCAACATTTTGACTGTAATTGTTTTCATTTCTTTTTCTCTAAATGAAGTGGTTTTAGGGAATCTGCCTCAGTTTTTGGCTTGTTTTTATGCATGTCTGAATGCTCGTATCCCTTGGTAGAGGGAACAGACTTCAACACAGTCAAAGAAAGGGTAAATGTAATGTCTGCATGTTTTATCGCTCAGTTTTCTTCTGTAGGCTAAGTTAGACTAAGCTAATGAAATCTGATACTGAGAAAATTATGTTAATACCTGGTGATAATGCATTAGAATTTTGGGCAATGTTAAGGGTCAAAAAGCAGCTAGCAGCAAGTATGTAAGTATGTAATATTTTGTAGACAGAGTAACTCCAGTCTGTTAGTGTTATTCAGACAACCAGTTAGTTAGTGTAAGAGGAAACGCAACTCAGTGGGGCACCAGACTTCTGCAACGGTTCATGAACAGCTTCAACCTGTAGACAAATGTACCACTGTCCATGAGGAGGGGTTAAAGCACAACTAGTATTTACAACAGTTGTGTAAACACGAATTACACCCAGAAACTATAGGGGGGAGCCAACCTGCAAAATTACCATATCAATATCTTGCTTATTGGGGCTTTAACTGACCTATTATAGCAAGAACATGAGAGTAGGACTTGGAGAAATTGGAATAGTCTTCAGGTATTCAGTTATTCTGCATCGTTGAGCTCAGCACATAGGCTCGTGGCTTTGATGTTGATAAACTCAAACTAACAGGAACTTAGACGATACACAATGCAAATTCAGTTTTTTGTTGCTGTACGTCAGCCAGGCCATCATAAAACAACATGATGGATACACAGCCAAATAAATATATAAATAAATAAACACTGCTGTCTTTTTTTTCTATTCCGATCTCTCTCTTCTTACGCCTCCTCTCTGATGGATCTGTAAAATGATATAACAAATGAGACTTAAAGTGAGGAGGAGGGAGGGAGGCTGGGCAGGAGGGATGAAGGCAGTGAGGAAAGAGACAGAGGATATGATTTATTAGGCTCATAAAAATTCTGCCTTTGTTATTCCCTCTCATTTTTATATGTGAAGCTTATTAAAGAGCACACCTGCCAGAGTCCTCTTACAAACTTGTGTGTCTGTGTGCGTGTGTGAGCAGTTTTACGCATTCATATTGTTGTGTAAATGTGCATTTGTTCACATGCTGACAGGATATTCAGCTATTTATCTGCTTTGCTATGTTATCAGATTTTAATTTGCCGATTTCCATGGTGACTTGTCAACTCTGCTGTCCTCAGGTCCAACCTCTTCCTTCCACCGTAGCCCTGCCTCCCAGCGGGTGTTCAGGACGCGCTATAAGATGGTGACCCGCCCAGGCTGCAGCACCGGAAGCACCCACCCTTACAACCCCGCCCTCTCCTGGAGAGTGAAGAAGATCCAGTCTGCCAGGTAATCCACATTAACAAAGACAAATACACATACACCTCCTGTACGTCTGGGTTTAATGTTTCTCAGTGGCTAAAATTCTTCAGTGCAGAGCAGCACCTTGTCGTTTATGTCACTGTCGCATGGCATGAATGGAAGAGGTTTTAAATTTATGGTGCTCATTTTTACACAGTAGATAACCCAGAGAATAAACCATTTACACCAGTGTGCTCCTTACATTAATTTACACCAACAGGGAAAGATTCTCACCCAAGAAGAATACAGCAGAAGAGGGGTGTGGGTGGCTGAGTCTATTTCTTAATGTCATTACAGCCCCCATCTATTCTTTTTCACTTCTTCGTTCATTCATCAAACTTTTATCCCCTTTGTCTCAGCGCTCATTCACCCAAGATAATCCACCAGTGAGTTTTTTTTGTCACAGTAAAAACTCTTTAATAGGGCTCTAGCTAATAAATATTTAAATTTTGATTTATTTTGCCAAACATATTTTGTGTATTGCCAGTGCGATGAAATATTTTACAGTTTCTAACAGTCTGTAGTGATGTTCTGAAGTTGCTTGCTTTGTCTGGCAAATTATTTAAACTTTAATTTACTGTATAATGATATACAGCTGAAAAATAGTGGTAAACCTCGACACTTAAAGCAAAAATGATTTGAATTAATTGAATCAGAGCATCAGTGTGTACATACCTGAATCTGGAGTCTTACCTAACCTTTTTTTTATACACAACAAAATCGAGTAAGACTTTGTGGCTTAATCACTAAAAACCACAACTTACTACTGTTCATTTGCCAAGTGCAGTTTGAACCTTAGTTCTTATGTTATGAAAGTTATGAAAGCTCTGAAGGGATTGTTGTGATTGGTTTGGGTTATCTGTTAATGTTTAACAAATTAACAGGATGTTCCTTCTGGAAACTGACAAACACACCACACCAGACAGGTGAAAGTGACATGAATGCAGCTGTGCTAAGAGCTGTTCATGGCTGCATCCGACAGTTATTTCAGTACTGATAAATCGGTTGAAGAATTAAACAATTGCTTATTGTTTAAAATATCTTACTGTGAATAGAAAATTCCTAATAACAACTTCTTCTTCTTCTGTATGGCATATTTCCGTTCAACCAACAGCCCAAAGACATTCAAATCAGTTCAATTCAATTGTAAACCAAACGATTGTTGACATTGGAGCAGCCCACATTTGGCCTTTATAAAATATGCTACCCTTTTGCTTATATATGCTAGTGATTTTGAATAATATATAATAGATAATTTTCATTAATAATGTAATTAATCATTTCATTGTAAGGTCTTGAAGTATCCAGATGTGAAATTTGGTCACACACAAACCCACAAACTGAACATATTTCGTGTAGGGGCAATAAGTTCACAAATATTTCATCTTTGTAATTTGAACTGAACTTCTAATTTGTAATTGTTTGGGTAGGCATCCATAATCTAAAACTGTTTTGCATATGAATGTGTATGTTGATCACTTGTGTAATTCAGATTTGGTGAGACAGAGAGCTCTGGACTGTAGCTGGACTCAGCCTCTGGTGACTTATTACTATTCATTTAGCTGCTGCAGTAAATATTGATTCATCAAGGGATTTTCAATTTGAGCCCTGTGACATCTTGTGAAATATCACCAATTGTGAAGAAGTGAGGAAAGAGATAGGGAGGAAGGAGGGGGACAGGTCTGGTCCCCAGGGATGGTGGATCTCCTTTCTCGTGCTTATCTAGCTGTTTAACTCCAAAGACCCCCCACTGTTATCAGCTTTGGGCCATTGAGTGGACTATGAGCTCATATTCATTGCTCTTAACTACTGAGTGTTGCGCTTCATCTTTGGCCTATCAGACCCACTGATCCCTCAGCTCTTATCTGTGTCTCCTCATAGCTGATCCCCTCTCACTTAGGGTCAGTGTTGTGTAGCCTGTATGGATCCAGATGACACTATTTAAAGCAGGACTCTAGGATAAGACACTTTATAAAGTTTAACATAACAAGTCTTTTGCATGGGTGCCCTCCAGGGCAAGAAAAGCACATATAGTGTTGGGTGGCTTTAATCAATATGATGGTGTTAAAAGGAAAGTCTTCTTTATATATTAATATATATCACAAAATGCCAAACGTTTGCAAGATTACATTTAAAATATGTAAATTGATGCATAGCACTTTAAACTATTGTGTTATGCTTCTACAGTTAATGAAAGCTTCACTAACTGATTTATGAGTTTGTAACTAAACATGATTAATTTGGACATTTTGGGGGAAAAGCTGTGAACTGGTAACATAATGTGACAATATCATCGGGATGTGAAGTCAATATAATAATATTGAATTATACTTTAAGCCCTAAGCAGAGGTGATGCTTATTTTTCAGTACAGTAGTGATTAAAGAGTAATACATTTATACATGAAGAGAGTAACAAAATGAGCTTCCAGACCACACATACCAGCCTATCCAGCTAAACCCCCACAGCCTGCCTTGTGTACACAGCTGCTGATACACAAGGTTCCACCTACCCAGCATCCTCAGCTCTTACCTGTTTCAGCCATAATGAGCATGGTTGGTGATTTAGTGCTCGGCGGCAGTTTGAAGGGGAGGTGAATCGGCTGCCATATTTCAGCTCCCGCCACCAGAAAATAGATATAATCTCAACATTAACTCCATTAATAGAAGCAGGAGTTGAATTAAGAAAGCTGTAAAGCATGCACACTGGAGGATAAATTACAGCCCAACCCTCCCTTCATCTCTCTCAAACCCTCCCTATTTTCTTTCTGGTTTTCCTTCTTTCATTTTCTGTATCTGTGGCTTTACTCTGTTGCCCAGATTTGTCTTTTTCTCTGTTTCTTTATAAGATTGTCACTTTTCACAAAGTCCCTGCCTATCTGGTTAAATTGGTTTCATGTCATGTCATCTTCACGCCTGTGTGCCTTACATTTAATTTTTGCATTCATTTTAAACCTCCCAACATGACAAGACCCCCCAACCCTGAATCACTACACTGTCTTTGAATGTATACATCCACATACACAGCTAACTCACAAACGCATCCCGGGTGCTCATCTCCTTTAGTGCTTCAGTATCGATCAGTACAGGATGTAAGAGACTGGGCAATAAAGTGAAGCAGCGCTCTCTCTTCTTCACTTCTCTCCTTCTTTTCCTCCATTCATCTCATTTTATACCCCAATTCATTCATTTACTCATTACTTATCACATTAGTCATCTATCTGTCACCTACAGTCGTGCAGTATGAGCCTCTATTGGAGCAGTTCACACTCTGTTCTGCACAAATACACTACTGGCTGCTCGTTAATGTTATAATGAACGTACCTTAAAACTGGCTTTTGTTCCTTACATTCAGGTCGCTTTTTAAGTTGGATTTGATAGGATTGTGATGTGTAATGGCACTGCTTTGGTTTCCTTTAAGTGCTTAAAGAAAAGCAGCAGTTCTCACCATTGGAATTAGCCAGATGACGGTGTTTTTTGCTTCGCTCTGTTTCAAGGGTAACTGTTTCCTCAATATGAGCTTACTAATGCTTCGGTTGCAGACAAATAGACAAGGGCAGCATTATTCTGAGCAGTCGCGCGACCCTCCAAATTCTTCCCTGTCACTAAAACAAAAGTCGGATCATTCATCAACTGCGCTGTTAGTGCTGAATCGCGCTCTCCTTTATCTGTGCGTTGCATGGTCAGAGAAGTCCATGTACACGCACCTGCTCACACACTCACACATACGCATGCAGACTAGTCTCAAGGGATTTTCTATGTGCCCTTGTCTCCTCCTCTATTTCTTTTTTCCATCCATTTTTTTTTTTTACCTTTTTTGTTGAGTTTTTATTCTCTTACTCTGACTTCTAGTCTTTGTCTTTTTGTTTTATAACAGTCAAATCTGCAGAGGGGGTTTTGCCCATTTCTCTTTAATATCATGCTAAATTGAAAAGGTAGACATCACTTTGGGTGTAATTATTCTGACATTTTTATAGACCATATTACTATGCAGTTAATCAAAACGCTGAGTGACTAATTTGACTGAGAAAGAAGTTAAGAAAGCAATCCATAACTATGTCAGGACTGCATTTTGTTTTATGATTTCCCTATGAAAAGACTAAAGCATTGAATAGCATGTATACCTAATGAGGTTCTTCATATAAAAACGTACTGAATGAAGAGTGTGGGTCTGAGTCCTAAATGTCGACATAGTATGGATGTTAGCAGTCTGTTATATAAACACGTTGGCTACACAGTTATCATTTTATTCCAAATCCAATTTTCTTTGACAGACACCCACAACAATAGAAAACATTTACAGACTGCACTGTCTGTTTTTATTGATTTCTCTTTACATTTCTGCTGATTTACCCAACTGTACAGCTCATTTGTTTAGAATTATTTGTGGTTTCTTTGGGAATTGAAGAACTCAATAACAACCTGAATTAACACACATCATATGAATATTATCACCACTAGTTATTACTAACATGGTCAGTAGAGTCACACTTCTTTATAACTCTCTATATACTCCACTTTCTTCCTCAGCTAGCTTCTGACTCTGTCATTTGGTGCTGGGCAGGTAGAGCACAGTTGGTTCTTCTAAGCAAGACCTTTTCTTGCTTACTACTACTACTACTACTAAATTATGAAGTACAGTAAATGTCTCTTTAAACCAAAAGAGGTTTTTTAAAAGTGGCATTTTCATGTAATTTGTCCCTGATTCATGTCCTTTTATCCATTGTTAATATAGAATTTGAAATATTAATCAGTGTAGAGGTTTTGGCACTTCACATGCTGACTTGACTTGACTTGACTTGACTGTGAATGTGTTTCTGTAGCTTTTAGTAGATGAAACAAAGTTATATCTATGCAGTAGACAACATTTGAAATGGTGTCCCCCATGAACAGCTAGGCTGTCCAGCAGATGAGGATTTGTGCATGAGATGGTCTCTGTGATAACAGATCTTTCATTGGGTTCGGTAGCATCACAGAGAACAGCCTAAAAAGTGCCTGCAGACAGAGAGAATCTCTTTTTACACGATGTTATTTGCCTGTGATCGTTTCTTTTCTTCCTCTCTCTGCTCCCCTCTCATCACAGGCAGATTACCTTATTATCCTGGCAATCTGCACCTACACAGGCTGTTTTCACTAATGGTGGTAGACCTGAGGGCAGAACATGTCTCGCACTGGTCTGGTGATTAGAGTATGTGTATGCAAACAAAACTGCAACTCTAGTTTTGCTTAGTCTAAAAATGTTGCACTGTAAATGCTCTCCTTATTCCTTCCCACATTTTTTTCAAAAGTAAATTCAGTGGTTTAGCTGGTTTCTGAGTTTGTTTCTGAGATCAATTCCAATCAGTTTGTTATGTTTTCAGCGCTCAGAACTACTGTTAATAAGAAGACCTTTTACCTCATTGACGTATGAACAGAGAGTAGGCTAACATTAAAACCCAGTTTCACGTTGTACACTGTTGTCTAATTTTACCTGTGTTTGTCAAAACTGCAACAAAATCAGGTGATTAATGATTCAGTTGTTTATGAAGTCCGCTTCCATTTACATCTGTCAACATTCACTCTGTGGTTTGGACCCAAATAAATGAATCTAGTGTAAAAATGACCTAACAGACTGGGTGTTATACCCCCATTCCCTCTTCTGACTGCAGCCCCATGTCAGGGTTAACTGCCGTCTGTGTTAACTGTTCATGTCATATCCCCATTAACCTCCATTGTGGCTCCCCAGGCCGTCTAGCCCTTGTTTAAGCCTCCCTGGGTGGCAGTCATCGCTCCAACATTAGCCTCCATTACAGCTCCCCTGGCTGTAGTTGCCCTGTGTAGGGCAGCTACTGATCTTGTATCAGTGAAACTGAGTGTCTGTACCTCTGAGTTATGGCATGCAGTCAGGTAGACCATGTACATGAATGCAGCTGATATTTGTTCCCTTCTTTTTTACGTGCAGCAGTGCAGCAGCTCTCCGCTGGCTGCAGAATGTTAAGCATCCGTGTCAGTTGTTTTGTGCACGCCGTGCGTTTGGGGTAATCCTCTCTTCTCTCTGTAATGGGAGGCATGAACTCTCGCTCTAAACCCATTTCCAGCCCATCTGAAATACGGCAGCAAATTACCTCCAGCGGCACCCTGCACACCAGCCCCAATCCACCCCAAATAGAAGTGACAGGACAGCGCAATTTATCGCTATAACCCCTGCACCGCCACACCACCACCCAACATCCCTGTACTGCAGGCTCACACATACAGCCGCCACACACATACACAAGTCTACGGAGTGAGTCCTGAATGGTGAGCATGTGTGCAGAGGCCTTTGATTGTGTGGACTGTACATACTGTAGCAAGAGTGTGCGCGTGTGGTCTCTACGCTCCAGTGTAAGGGGCCAACCTCGCTGCTCTGGCCCCCTGCCCTGCGTATTATCTCATTGATTTCCTCCTCTCCTCTTTTCAATTCTCTCCATTTCCACACTGCCGTCCTTTCCATTAGGGGAGCAATTTAACAGAGTGCTGTGACATGGGAGGGAGGAGGGGAGACTAGAGGATGGGAAACATAAAGTGTAGAGGGGAGATATAGTGGAGAGCTGGAAGAAAGACAAGCAAAGCAGGGGTGGAACTGAGGGAGGGATGTGCAGATACAGTACCATTCCAGATGAGCTTAAAAATAATTCAAAGCACAATTACAAGCATTGCATAATGTAATAAATTGGCTTTATTCTTTTATTGTTTGTATCAATACTGTATATGACTTGTTATCTCAGCTCTTATTCTCTCCTCTGCCTTTCTCATCTCTCACAGGAGTTACCTCCAGAACCGTCTCCTGGCTTCCCATGAGGGACACACATCATCCATACAACACTGGAGAGGAAGCAACATGTGCTGGATTCGTGGTTCCCTGTACCGTGTGTCAGCCAATAAGTTGTCCCGCACTGTGGTATCCAACCCCTCGATCAACCGAACAGGTAAATTGACCATTGCTGCACCAACCAACAATAACTGTAGTGACAACTATGTTTTGCCTGTGAATGTAAAGCTGCAATAACTAAAATTTTCTTAGAAATTAAGTGAGAATGGGACAGAGATATGCTTGTCTCTGAGCTGTTCTTTTTCAGTTTATGGATTACATATCTGTTGTTAATGGCAATGAGACTGTAACTTGTGATTACTACAGCCTTCGAAACCACCGCTTAGTGAAACTCGTGTAAAGAGCAGGCCCAAGTGCGAGTTTTCATTTCAAACAAACATAGGAGCATGTTACAGAAAAGCTCACTGCAGCCACGTGCCAGACAGACTGCAGCATAACCTAAACTTAGGTACTTTGAATTATCTTAGCTGCTATTGATACTACCATCTTTTCATCAAACAAACATAACAAAGTATACACATCCTCTAGAAACCACATTACACATTTGTGTAAACTCTGAATCATATTTCAGGAAACTCTCAACCTTGTCAATTGATACTATAGTTAAACTGTGGCCAGTGTCAGAGGAGTCTGGTGCAGACGGTAGACACTGAGCTGTCACACGTGTAGGGTTGTCTGAGTCGCATGCAATCTCACCTGGGGTGAAACCTTGCTTGACTTAAGCAAGAGGCAGTTGTGCCTGTGTACAGAGTGTAGGAGGAGTGACATGATACCATTCGTCACTGAATTTTGCATATTAGGCCTAATTAGGACCAAGAAATAGACGCATTGTGATGAGAGGCTGACAACTGCTAATTCGTCAATAGCTAGTGTTGATTGTAATCAGAAATGTGGTTGTAATATTTTTCTGTAAATAGCTGCTTACATCAATGTACAATGCAATTTTCATGGAAACTTGCATTGTTTAGTTTTATAGGCCTATGTGCAAAAATAAACTACTTAAAACGGCAAATGCGCAAGAAAGTGGTGTTGCCATACTAGTCATTATCATCTGCTCTATGTTCATTTCCATTCATTTCATGTGTGAAATATGACCGATCGGGATCAGTGACTACTCTCAGAAACTGATACCAACCAACAATTGGATAAAACTCACTGTAATAAAGACTTGCGCTTCTGTCCCCTCATTTTGTGGTCAGAGTCCCAGAGTGTTTTGTTGTGAAATCGTGCAGAGCAGTTTTGCAGCTGTGATAATAACAGGTCAGTTTTACAAAGTGTACAGAGGACCATTTTGTTCAGTCTGAGTTTAAATAATCCCACATTTAAAAGAAATGTTTGCACTTTGGGATAAAGATACATTCTCAGCTTGCTGTGCAGTGGGAGTTGCCATACTTGGTGATGAATGTAAACATTTTGATGCATCAATGCATTCCATGCAAATCAGTGTATTTACACAGATTCATTACACTGGGGTGCCATTTTAACCCAATTTAACCAGGACTACTACAAAACTGTGTTAATTCAAAACTTAAGTGTGTAAATTAAAAGTATCTTTAGTGTTTAGAGTTACAGTACAATATTATTTGAGATTGTCTCTGAGGCTTTTGGGCCTAAATAGAACAAGCTCTGTAGAAGCAGAAAATCCATTCCTTTTTGTCTTTTAAACATCTGTGAAGTTTGTCTAATTGGTTTGCTTCATCTGGTTTTATCAATGAATAGTTGGTTAACATCTGCATAGCAATGGAAATATATAGATTGTTTCCTAATAATATTGTCTAAGGGAGACAAGTGTAAAGTAAAACATATTGGTCCAAGCACAGAACCCTGTAGAACTTCATGATACTCCAAGACTCATTATGAACATGAACGGACTGGAATCTATCTGACAGATAAGATTTAAAGCAACCTAGTGCTGTTTAAGTCTCATCCAGTCATTTAATATACAGTATAATTTTTGATACTTAATAGTGTTAGTGTAGTCAGTGCCATGGACATACTTCAGTATGTGTACCGAGGTTTGATATCCAGCACTATTGAGCACATGGGTTGTGAGTACAGTGCAGTAAGCCTGTGTGTATCTTGAAGTGATACAGGAGTGTTTATTCATGTTTGTGGCTGCAACTCTGTCCACATGCTCTCTAATAGACTTACAAGAGCAGGCTGGATTTGCCATCTGAAATAATAAAGTTGTCATCTGTCAGAGCAGTGAGGGGGAGGGTCTGGAGAACTGGACTGTGCAGATTAAAGCTCGGATCTGCCTCTACCACCTCCTCGCTTCTCTACCTCCCCTATACACATTCTGCAGCAGCTACACCTGATGGTGAAATCTGTTAAACTCGTGACTGGCATGGCAACACACACATTCCTGCATCTTCCACGTGCATGTCTCTGGTGTCCTCTAAGCAAGAGATGTGATTTCATATGTTCCCCCAGCAAGCTTTACATTTGTTCATGGCCTGGAGCCACTGGCCTTTAATTTTGCTCTGATTAACCAGAATAGACACATGATAAGAGATATAACAGCCAAAAAAGTTCCAAAATTAGAGGCCTAAGTAAGATCAGCCGCCATCTGCAACTCTTCCCAGCTCTTCTCTTCGCTTGGCCTTCAACAACATGCACCTTTTCCACAAGTGTTTGTGGAGTGTATTGGGTACATAGTGTTTATAATGTTCTCAGACAGAGCTGGACGTCACATTTGGCTTTGGCACCTCTGCATCAAACCACCACAGTATAAATAAACCGTTACATATCAGGTTGTTATTGCATCTGGCTGCACAAACACACAGCCAGACAACTTCACTTCTGTCATATCTGATGTCAGTAGTTAAAATAGTACTTTTCTCTATTTATTGTAGGTAAGATGTATGTAATGTAATGCCACCGGAAAATACATTTAAAATTGAGAGAAGACAAAAAACAACCTCTATTGTCCTTTTAAATATGTGTCCATGTTTTTATCACCATGCTAAACCGATTGCTAACATTTCACAGCATAAGTCAGTTAGGAGGAGTTTATGATATTACATGCACAAAGTGTCCCTTGCATCATATTTGTTCTGAAGACATGGACGTAACACATTACAAAGTGAAAACGACTACACCACACTAAACTTCACACATTTGTTGCACACATGCATTTGGAGCCATGTTGAGATTCACATATCTGTCATGTTCTAGTGCTTGTTCTTTTAATGGAAAGAATTCTTTCTTGCTGATCAGTCAGTACAAGAAGTGTAAATTGGAAATTCTGTTTATATGGTTCTGTTTTGTGTCAAAAGACATAAAATAAAAAAAGTGTGAAGGAATTTAATTTTCCTCAATTCTTTAAAAACTAAATCTGTAGTGCACCACAAGGTTTGTACACATGTTTTCTTCTGACTTGTTACTTACTAATATTACATGTGTTTTTTTTAAATGATGTAGCGGGCCTTCAGTTGTAGTAAAGCATGTTGTACAAAATGCATTTCGGTCCATTAACAATAAATCCAATGAAGAGTAATATTAGAACTGGACCCAAATAACAACCTCTGCCTTGTTTTGTCTGATTTTAAGAAGTAGAAAATTACAGGACACCAGGGCCTTTACATCTTTTTATAAACATGCATGAAGTTTGAGTAATTGGTTTGTTTCATCTGGTCCAAGCACAGAAGCCTGTGGAACTCCATACCCAAGTTTTTTGTTGTTGTTGTTGTTGTTGTTGTTGTTGTTTGTGCATAGAAGACTCATCACGAACATAAACAGATTGGAATCTGTCTGATAGATAAAATTGAAAGCAACCTAGTGCTGTTCAAGTCTCATCCAGTCACTCAGTATACAGTATAGCTTTTGTTACTAAACCCAATGGAGAATTAGTATATTAGGAGTTTTGTCTTCACTGTTTTTCTTAAATTGTTGTTTAGATTAAAAAAAAAACACTACACACTTATTACAGATTTACTAACGATTGCATTTAAGTGGCTTATGTCTTAATTCTCCATGTTTTAGGAAGAACCTTCAGTCCCCAGGTCTCATCAGTGGTTCCATCTTGGAGCCGACACTCCACTAGTCGCCATTTAGCCAGGTAGGCTCATTGGTACCTGTTTCCTTTCCTCTCATCAGCAGCACAAGTGGTGTGAATATTTCTTTAAGCATAGTCAGCTTTTTAATTTGTCATGCAGTGGCCACCTTGCAGACTCTGTTCATACTGTACAGACAACATGAACCATGGCTAAAGTCAAATTCATCTAAGACTGATGCATTTTATGCTCCTTATTTTGCCCACAAGGTGCTGTAAAGTACCTTGTGGGCTATCCAAAGCCTGTTATAGGGGTGAGAGGGGGGGTGAAACTCCTACCACAATCCCAGTTTGTGCTCATTAGTTACCACTAGCTATCTGTTATGGATTTATGTGATCTGGATATCTGTGCTTTCTCTCTTTTGTGGAAAAAGTCGCGCAGTCCAGCGGAGTCTTGCCATCATCAGAAATGCTCGTCAGAAGAAGCAACAGAAGCAATACTGCATGTATTACAACCGTTTTGGCAAGTGTAAACGTGGCAACAGCTGTCCCTTCATACATGACCCGGAAAAGGTGGCCGTCTGCACCAGGTAACACTGTCACAGCCACAGTCATGATGGAGTGTGTCTCATTTTACTTGTTTATTAGTCTAAGTGTTCTCACACTTGTTTTTGGTATGTGCAGGTTTCTGCGAGGGACGTGCAAGCAGGCAGATGGAACCTGCCCATTCTCCCATAAAGTGGCTAAAGAGAAGGTAACAGACATGCACACCAATGCTTGGACTAGATGTTGGATCACATAGTGATTTATTGGGATGCTCATAATGGATCGTATTTGTGCTGTTGGCACGACTCCTGTTACTGTGATAGAGGGAGGAGTGAGGTCGACCTGATTGAAGGGTTAAATAACAAGAAAGAATTAATCAACAAACAAACATGCAAACACAACAAGTATACTAATATTTTGTGACAATATTTTTGCACAGCAGGTTTCATAATGACACAAAACACACTTAAACCCACTGAACAAAAATCTCTGTAGTGTTGTACAGTCAATGCAAAATCTCTGAACTGACCTTAATTTAGGCATCTATAAGCTGAAATAGCAAAGTGTTGTTGTTTTTTTTGTTTTTTTGTTTTTTATTAGGAGAAATTAAACAAATTGGGACAAACATGTGAAAAGTTAAGAAAAAACAATCATGTTGGTTAAAGTTAGGTGGCTGGGGAATGCATCGTGTCAATGAATGTTCTCACAGCTATAGAAAGACAAAGGTGTGTGTTTTGGTAAGTGCTCTTGTCTGTCTAGGGGAAAGTGTAGCCACTCAAAAAGGGAAAGCTTAAGACAAACAACCCTATAACAGGTGTCTTGCCTCACCCTCCACATACACGCACGCATACACAGAATCTTCTGCACCTGTGTGGGTCGTCACACTGCTGCCTGTAAGTGCTGAGAGACCAGCTGTCTGCTTTGTAATGCCACCTCTCCAACATCACCCCCAAACCTTTGCCCCCTCTCTACATAGAATATACCCACTCTCATTTCACAACCCCTTAAACAGAACTGTACAGGGACATTAGAGTGAAGGGGGTTGAAAGCTGGGAGGGGTGCAGAACCCAGCAGCCCTCCGAACCTGATCCGAGCACTAGTGTGTATAGTTCAGCCACCCTCCTGTCCTACCACAAATACCTCGAAACCAGACACTCCCAAGGCTACTCCCATGGCATTACCCCCACTCTCCCCTCCACCAGTGACCCAGTCAGTGCGCACATCCAAAGCACATAAACACATCATGAGAGCTGGACAAGCTGCAGGCTGGATAAATATTTCTGTAGCAGTTAATTAGGTAAAACTGATCCCAACGAGATGGAGTCCCCCTTGCGCTCCCCACCGACCTCCCCCATCTCTCTCGACTAAACCCCCTGAAAGCTATATTTAGGCCGGGCCTCCAGCAGGCTCACCCCCGACACAAACTGTAGATCTTTCTGCACACGCACACACTTGCACAGTTTGTCAAGACACACATCCACTCTCACTCTGCTGCTGTCAACTGCAATTAAGGTCATTTAGCTGCTCAGTGTGACAGATCGCTTGGCACACGGGACACGCCTGAACTGTACATGATGGCGGTGTGGTCTCAAAGCCACATGCCTGTTAACAAATGTGTACAATCTCATGTAATCTCATTTTCTCATCGCTCTGCTCTACTTCTTTCTGTTCTTAGTTATTAACATCCCATGATGAGATGAGTGCAGTGCTCTTCTCAGTCTCTCTACCAAGTCTTTTTTTGGTCATTTCGCTTAACTCTTTGTTAGGCAATACAGTGATTATCCTGTTTTAGACTTTGACGATTTCTCAGGTTCAGGTGATTTACATAAATGTCTGTGACTCTCTCCAGATGCCGGTATGTTCCTATTTCCTGAAGGGAATCTGTAACAACAGTGACTGTCCCTATAGTCATGTCTACGTGTCCCGCAAAGCTGATGTGTGTGAGGACTTTGTCAAAGGCTACTGTCCTGAAGGAGAGAAGGTATGAATACACAACGCAACTTACAGTGAAATTCAAAGCAAACAAATAGCTAATACTTACCACCATCAAGCAGAGTAAGACATGCACACTTGTGTAAAATGTCCTTTTTGGTGAATCAAAAATAAGATGCACTGGTTCAGTTTGAATACATTAGCCAAGGCAAGAGATGAAGAGGTGTTGGGTCGCACATTTGGAAAGGTATGATGAAAGATGAAGACCAGTTTGCAAATGTTCTGATGACTGTTATTTATTGTGGAAAATTCCAAACGCACACGTACATGGAGTTATAGCTGCCTGCAGCCACGCTCAAGTCATAAATAGCAAATTCTGTAGCAGCATTTCGTGGTGTCTGTAACACACATCTGATGCAAAGGGGGTTGCCAACATCACCTCCCAGTGTAGAATTTGGTGTCTTTGTCTGTGTTATTTCAGTTGTACACCTGCAGATTTTGTGGCCTGTTCTGTAGTTGCAGAAATGCAAATGATGACCCAGCCTGAGTTACCTGGGTTTTACTTTCATTCTTCTCCACCTGCCTGCAGTCCTGTGTTTACCTCACTCATGTTACCCTTAGGTTCTGTCATTTGAACTACTACTAAGTCATACATTTAAGTCTGCATGACTGTGCTGGTCTGAAAAGCATGATAGCGACTGTTTTGTGATCAGGCACCACTGGATTGTTTTGGACATCAGAATAGTTTTTACTAGACTTTTGTTTTGTTGGTGCCATTGCATGAATACAGCACAGTTCTTTGTCTTAGCCAGGCAAGCTTCTTCATTTAAATGCATAAGAATATTGTAAAACATAGAGTTCTACTGGAGTTAAACTGAGACTTAGGTAAACAAGTAGTTTGGTAACCAATCCCCACCCCCGTCACACACACATGTACACAGTGACACACAGGCAGGAACAGCTGCAGGGGGTGGTTGTCTGTAATGGCATAACTGTAGTGTCTGAGTGACACATTAAGGGCCTGATGGGTAACAGAGAGCCACCTACACATGGCTCAAAACACCCGAGTCCCCCTGCACGCCCTCACTCGGTGTCCACATCTGTCTCAAATGCGCCCCTCACTCCTCGCATCCTCTCCCCTCCTGTGCTGTATCTCCCTTTGTCTCCCCCTCTCTGCCACCTCCTCCTCTCTCTGCTTGTTTTTGAGTGTTGCGTGTGAAACAGATGCTTTTTCACACTGTCAGACCTCATTTAAATACTGCATTGGGAAATGAGGATATAGAAAACAAAAGGGATATTAATATTTATTCTATTAGCTGAAGTGCTTAGGTCTGTGATTTTCCCCCTGTGTGTGAGTGTGTCTGTTTGTGCCCGAGTGCATGTGTTTATGGAGTGCTGTACTGTGAGGCTCTGGCGGATCTATGATGGATAGCAGGCAGTAATTATAGATGGGAAAACTGCTGAGGATGGCACTACAGGCCAGGCAGACAGACACACCAGCAGCTCAGGGGTTAAGTCTGCTCCTCGCCTCCATCCTCCATCCTTCTCATAGACTTGCCACCATCCTGCCTTTTTTCTTGGCTTTGTCTCACGCTCACCCTCCACCTCACAGGATCTGTCTGCGCTTTCCCTAATTGTACCTCTCATTTCATTACTCCAGAACATCAATTTTTACACTTCTTAATTATTTCCCTTTTTTCATTAACTGAAATGTGGCTTCTGCGTCTGTCCATCTTCTTCCAGGTTCCTGACGCATTAAGGCTGTATGTCTGACTGATTCTGATTTCTTTTTGTTTTTTGACCCTATTCTTTGTTGTGTGTTTGAGTTCAGAAGAAGGTGACAGTGTTTGTGTTCGCATTCATTTTTGAAGTTGGCCCTCAGTCAAAACTATGATAGTAGATCTTAAATGACCAACTTTCTAATATGTTAATTTTCTACTCTAAAAAATTTTCTGTTTTATATTTGAATGTATCATTGACTGTAAATGGCAACACATGCTAACAGCATTTCAATATGTATCTTTTATTCAATGTGAGCCCAAATCGTGGCAAAAAAAAATCAAAGTGCAAGTTTTCTGCCTGAAATATCTGTGGATTTTGAGAATGAAATCCTTGATTTTGATTCTCCATCCTGGAAGACATACGTGTGTCTCATTCTCATACTGTTCATTCATGAGTATATGAAGAAGCTGCATGTTTTAACAAAGTGCTAATGTAGATCTGAACAGGAGCTAAGACCTAGTGACAGTTTGAACTTTCATTTTGTTAACATTACCATCTCTGCGTTAATAATCTAGCAACCCGAGCTAGTTTATTGTTCTGTCCCACTCACAAATGTTGGCTTAATGCCCAAGATGTAAATGCATGTGAGGTGTCTTTTTTATTTTACTATCTATTCCCTGCCCTCCCTCCTTCTCCTTTTCTTTCTTGCTTCTTTTGCTTCTTCTCTCAGTCTCTTGGTAAATGTGCTGACTCCTCCTGGTTTTGGCCCAGCAGAGAGCTCTCTAATAGGCCCTAGAGACATCACAGTATTCCTTAAATCAAGTGGAAAATTGTTAACATGGTGTGGGATAAAGATGTTCTGTCCACTTTAGCTTTTTCCTCCCTTCCCCATTTCTTTCACTCGCTCTCTGTGTCTCTTTTTATGAAAATGAGGATGCATGGAGCTGTGGGGAGTGGATTGAGCTTTTACATTTTACGTCTGGCACTTTTAGTTTTTCAGACTGGTTAAAGTGCTTCAGCTTTAACTCATCTCTGTACCAGAATGCTATCCTCCTCGTCAGCAATTGCACATTTTATATGTTATGCTTCTGAGGATGGTCTGACTTGACTTAATAAATACAACTTGATATGATATGATTTAATCATATTAATTTTATTTTGATTAGTTTGGTGGGAGCACTTGTTGGGAAGTACGTGAGGACAAATGATCATTCAGCTGGTCAGATTAATTTCAATTCAATTCAAGTTTATTTATATAGCACCAAATCACAACAAAAGTCATCTCAAAGCACTTTACAATCTAAGGTTTAAGACCTTACAATACAACTAAATTATAAGGAAAACCCAAGAAAACCCAACAAATCCCCCTTGAGCAAGCACTAGGCAACAGTGGAGAGGAAAAACTTCCTTTTTAAGAAAGGAAGAAACCTCCAGCAGAACCAGGCTCAGTGTGGGCGGCCATCTGCCTCAGCCGGTTGGGGTGAGTGGAGAGAAAGAGAGAAAAGAACAGCAGATCACACAACCAAAATGTAGATTACATAGGTGTTGTATATTAATTTAGGAGCTTAATCAGGGCTTGATCAGAGTTTCCCACAGCCTGTGACAGTGTAAATAATCATAATACAGCTAACTGTGAAGTCCTGAAACAAAGTCCTGTGGGTGCTTTTACTGATAATTTTTTTAAATTAGGTTATTTATGTGTGATTATTTTTGTTACTGATTAAGTCGTTTTATCTGTTTAATCAACCAATAACAGGAATGGAAAAATAATTAGCATCAAGCAAAAAGTTATAGCTTTGTAAATTGTTACTGGTCTTTGGATGGGAATTTCTGTGCATGACAGCACATGATGGTATATATGGATAGAAAAGGAACAACACATAAGAAAAACAAGGGATCTGAATATGTATAATATTTTGTTAAAAAAAAAAAACAGTTTATCAATTAATCTTAAAAACACAAAAGAAGTCAGAGTAACAATTAATGATCAATAGTCGTAGCTATAAAGTCACGTGTCACTGTTCATGATATAACAGAACCTGTAGAGCTTAGTTGTGATGTCATGCACCAAATATAAAACCCTGGGCATCATTGACACCAGTGGCCGATCTCATTGAACAAAATGTTGTGTCAAAACCACAGCCCTATAAGATGATCCACAGAAACATTTGACAGCGAGCTGATCCCGGGCTACCCTGGCACCCTGGGGTGCATGAACATGGGTGTGAGGGCAGTAACAGGGATCTAGTGGCAGCAAGTCAGGGACGCATGACTCCACAGAGAGTTGACCAAGAGTCCAGTCTTCCTGGAAAATTGATCTCAAGATCTCTCTTAACACACACACACACACACTCTCTATTTCTGGACCAACCTGCTTCCCCGTCCTGCACTCCTTACCCCTCCACACACACACAGACACACACTCCTGACAGCCTTCACCCCAGAGTGAATATAATTAGCTTCTCTGACAGGTGGGAGGGATCAGATCTCGTAGAGAATGAAGCTACCAATTTACACCCATATTACACTGTCATACACACTCAGTTGCAAACATGCATGTGAAAGCTTGCTCTCTCATGCACAATGCTCTCTAGAATGACACTAACTGTGACCCACTTGTTCAGCTTTAACTTTAAAGAAGTGGCTGGAAGAAAGATTATCTCTTTAAAAGAAGTAACTTCCAAGAGACACTGCACATTTAAGAGTGGACTATCAAGTACCTGATCAGGAGTTAGTACTCTTGACCCACTTGAAATCCTGTCAAATAAGCTTTGATGTGTGTGCCATGAAACCACTGAACCACTACTGAAGACAGGGAAACTTTTAAAAATACTCCTAAAACTCTGCTTTCGCAAATTGTCATCCTTTATAGTAGCATATCTTAATATTATATGGAGAGGTGCTGCCAGTGGCTTCTGTGACCCAGCCTGGCACCAATGCTGAGATATTCCCCTCTAAAGATTTTGAGCGAGGCTCCACCTTCTAACCAGTGAGAGGAGCCCAAATATTTCTCTTTGACTGTCATGTAGCTTCTAATCAGGAAACCAATACCTAAAGGACTGTCCAGGGCAGATTGATTTCTCGTTTAATGCTACTTCTAACTAGAGTCCCATAACATGGCATTAATACATTAATGCATTAAGGTCCAGTCATGTTTCATGACCCACAAAGATACAACAGTTGCTGGACTCCATCATGTTCATGAATCATGAATCTTAATTTTAAAGAATCATAATAATCTTTGAATATAAAGATGCTTATGAGAAGTTGCTTGTTCTTCTAGCTTCTCCTGTAAATGTAAATACAAACATAATGCTTCAGGACACTGCTCATCCATGGTCATGAAAACAACTGATCTGACCAACAGGTTCTTGGAAAGTGAAAATCAGAAGTCAGAAATTTCTCTGAGTTTTTTGGGAAGATGAACTCAGTTGTCTGCAGAAAAAAGAATTTCATGAGCTGTGAAGCCCTTTTCATGTAAAATACCCCTGAGTTGTCAAATTTACATCACGTCGGGCACTAACAAGATCATCAATCTAACCAGACATTTTTTTCCGACTCACTACTTGACAGTTTTTTAGTCACAGTTTGAATGATTCAGCTCATCGCACCAGATGGACTTTTTTCCTTTTACTTATTGGTCTAGGTTCTGCTAATTTTATCCATCTCGATCACTGCGCTTGTTGAGCTGAAATATGCAAAAAGACTCAACAACATGACTTTTGTAGCTGCCTTTGTAAATGTAATTGTGGCTAAATGAACTTCAAATTAACCATCTTTCTTTTGTGTTTAAATACAAGTACTGTAAGTGAGTTGTTCTGCTTTGAACCTGATAGTTTGTGTTTATTTTACCAACAGTGTAAGAAGAAACACACTCTGGTGTGTCCGGACTTCTCTAAGACTGGATCCTGCCCACGTGGTGCCCGCTGTAAGCTGCAGCACCGCCTGCAAGCCAAGCGGAGCGCCACCACCCCAGCTAAGAAAGCCCAAACCAACGAACCTTCTAAGAGGTTTGAAAAAACGAAATCATTATCTACATTAGTTTGACTAATAAAACCTTGGTCGTGTGTTATCATTTTTTTTTCCACCCACCCAGGCCCCGTCTGTCTGTCGTGATGCCCCAGGTATCTCCGGCGTCTACAGGGACGCCCCCCGCGGGTCCTCTGGAACTGCCGTCTTTCATCTCTCTCTCCAGCTCTCCTGAGGAAGCAGATGCACCCGACACACTGCCAGTCGAAACCTCACAGGTTAAAGGTAACAGAAACAAACCTGGATCATCAGAGTTACCAGCAGTGTTAACAAAACAACTGACAAAAGTGTGCAAACCAGTCTGAGACCATTAGTTAAAATTTTGGCCCACAGGAAACCTTCATCTGTCAAATGGTATTAAGCTTAATTATTATTTCATTGTGTATGAAGGGACTGTGTTTTACAGTATATTCAGTTTTAACCTAGATGACTTTTCAGTTTTAAACAACCAAACTAATGGTAAGTGAATGAGGTTCAAATGATTTTTTTTAAACAACACACATTTTATTTTTGTTATAAAGACCTATTGTATCACTTTTAATTAAAAAAATAACTATGCTAAAATAATCTACAGATTATTCAGTCAAGTTACACAGGTTTAGTCTTCTCAGAAAAAGTAAAAGCAGTGTCTGGTTCCTTCCCTTGTTAGGCTTCACATGTCTGAATTTAACAAACAACGTTTTAAAAGGCAAGTAATAATGTCAAACAGTCTTCCTTTAAGACGATTAACTGCTTTACTCAGAGGGGACTGTCACCTGTGTTGTCCAGAGATGGTTTGTGGAAGGATCTTGTTTGTCACGAAAGCCAAAAGATCATTGCTCAGTTCATCTGAGCTGCAGTTAATGATGATCAGAGTAGAGCTGCAGAGATGAGTGTGATGATGCTCAAGGGAGGAGTAATAATGCTCAGAGGACAGAGGTAATAATATTTAGGTTTTGGGCTGGACGGAGGCACAGCTGAGCTCTTCGCTGACAGACTTGACAGATAGAAGATTAGAAGGGAGGCAGCTTTCCCACCCCTCCCCTCCCCTCTCCTCCACTTTCCCCTCACCCACCAGGCTCAACTATCCACCTGCCCCCGCCTGCTGGACACACACACACACACACACACACACACACAGTGCAACATTTCACTGCTTCTAACACCTGTGTTCAACCATGAAAAACAGTAATCCAGCAGGGTTAATGGTTAAATCCCTGGTTCCTCATGTCGAAGTGTCCTTGGGCAACACACTGAGCCCCAAGCTGTGTGTTCCTCATAAGTCACTTTGGGTAAAACCAGTTTCCAAATCACTAAATGTAATTCTACTGCTTGTTTCTGAAGAATTCAATTTACATGATGATCAGGTGGTGATTACCTGTCTAAACAAGTCAATCCTTTCTGTATATGACCTTTTAAAAAGGTATCAGTTTAATTATGAACCAATTAGACCTGAAATTAAACTGTATTATTTTGCCTTTTTACGCTAACAAACAAAATGTTCCAGGAGACTGCTCATTTCCTGAAAACTGCTCATCCAACAACTAATTTGACCAACAGATAAAAACCTGGAAACTCTGGACATGGATCAATCTTTTTTTTTTAATTTTAAACGTTACTAGAAATCTCATTCTCATTCTTAGATAAGCCTGGTTTATACTGTCAGGTCCAGAAGAACCACAGACCTTTTTTATCTGCTTAATTTGTCATGGACTAATGAGTGAACAAGCCATAAAACTGCTTGGCATCAGTTACCTTTGACCCTCTGAGGTCTACCCTTTAATAGCATTTCAATTTCTTCATTTTAAATACATTGTGACTGAACTCACAGTAGTAAGTAGACAAGTGTGGTTAACTAATAATATAAACTTATAAAATATGCAATTGTAGATGAAAGGGTTACACACATCTAGATACTGTCTTTGGTGTCGGGCCACAGCTGAGTCTAAAACCTCACTTTAGTTTCTAGTGTCTGCAGATCTGAGGGTTGTTCGTGACCCAGGCTTAAACTGTCGTGTCCTCTGTGATAAATATGTCACAGCGGTTCTGCTCTCGCACTGTATGTGTTTTAACACACTCGCAAACATACACGTGATCCAGTGATTTCTCGTCTCCACCTCCTCTGTCCAGTTGGTTTGTGCTATTAAGTATTACTAATGACATAGTGTCCCCCACTAACATACTGCTCCGCCCAGAGCCTCATTAAATGTGGAACTCGGCCAAACAAGCTCCTCTTTACTTTGCATAAATTAACTCAGGCGCAATGTATCACTGCCAATACTGCAGCCTCACAGACACACACACACATTTCCTGTCCACACAGCTTCATCCATCCCCGTTGTCCTGTTCTCTTCCTCATTTACTCATCAGCTGAGATCCCATCACTCAGTGTTTCAGCAGGATTCTACACAGTAGATCAGAGTCAGTCGCACATGAATGAACACACGGCGTGTCTTATTTATCATTTAATTTCTGCCAATACGTTTCATTTTTCTTTTCATTACCATTTCCTGCTTGTGTTCCTTAGAGAAAAAGTTGCAGATCAAGCCTCGACTGTAAGACCACAGAGACCAGCAGCGTGGGAGGTCAGCAACTCTTAATGATTTCTGAGCTTCAGGTTTGTCCTGGCAGGTGGATCTCTGAATCACTTATCTCAGGTCCTGAATGTTTTTATTTTCTTTATCTGTTTTACATATGAGTCTGAATGTTTACATGACTTTCTCATCAGGTTTTGTAAGTTGTGAAAATAAAATCTCAACTTTTACCATGTGTTGTTGTTTCAGACTCTTTTTGGCAATTTAAATCACAGTTGTGACAGTGTTTCTGTTCGGAAGTGTCATTGTGTGACTCGGGTATGTTTGTGTGTTTGCATCAGGAAGGAGACGACAAAAGCAGCAGTGCCTCTCACTTTAAAGATTCTAGAGATGAGACGTGAACGCACACAGACTTAACGTGTGTATGTGTGTGTCTGATGGTGTGTGTTGAATGTTAATGTGTGGGCAGACACAGTTTATCTGTTAAACTACAGTAGCTGTAAATTAAACTGTGCACATTTAATTTTTCTCTTCTGTCTTCATCCACTTAAGCTGCATACACTGGCTTAACCTTACGTTAGGAGGTGGAGACTAAAATATTCATTGTGCTTCTTGGTAAAGTTATGTCAGATTTGCCTTTTAACAATGGAATTAAAGGATGTGGTCTGCATTCAGCAACACAAAGCCAAAATACAAAACTGACCTGCAGCTGATAGTTCAACTCCACCTTATTTTGTCATGACGTCTGAAGGATTCGTCGTCTCATAGGTTCCCAAATAGTTCTAGTTAACGTTGACATGATTTTCTCTTTTCACACAAAAGTCAATTAGGTGATAAAACATTAAGCTGATAAAGCAGGTGGAGCTGCTCTTCACGTGGAAACAACTCAAAAGTTTCACTTGGAAATGTGTAACGTTCCCCAAGATGAAATTAGTAATCCACAACTTAAAGGAGAAATAAAGTGTGTGTGCTCTAAATGACTACTGGATGCTGGGACATGTTCTGAAATTCATCCACTTCACCAGATAACTCGTCCTGAAACTACATGCACTGCTCACACCATAGCAGTCCGTTCTGTGCGGCCCTCTAAGCATATGCCTCCCTAGACCACACGGATGGAGCTGCACAGTGCTGGGCTGTGAGCACAGGTCATACTAGAGGACACAAGGCCCTCCTGCCACATTCATGGAGTCTGTCTCTCAGAAACATGCACACCAGTAGCCTTCTGGAGGTCATTTCTTCAGCTCTTGCAGTGCAGATACTAGTCCTGCTGCTGGTTTGTTGCCCTTCTACAGCCCTGTGCAGCTCTTCTAGTGTAAAAACCACCTCCCGAGACACAGCAAACCTTCCTGTGACTCCATGTACAGCATGGATGTGCTGACTTGGAGTAGCTGGACTACCTGTGTAACCTGATTAGACTGCAGGTACTGCTCTAGTCTATTAGTGACAAGGACACTAGCAGAACGTAAAACCTGAAGAATTGGTAAGAAAGGATGTGGAGAGAGATCACTTGTCTGTGGCCGCGAGCTATTCTAACCAAATCCTCACTCCAGTCCTGTACTAAACAGATCATGAGATTGATATTGATCATCTCATCCTCAGAAAAGACGTTTTCCAATATTTTGAACCGTTTCTGTGTATACAAATACTGTACATTCATGACTACACCTGTACAACAGGATTGAAGGTGAAAATCGACTGTACAGTATCACCGATAAGTTAACATGTGACACCTGACACACCATCATCTTCCCTTCTAAAACTTTTGGTTTTCATTAAGTTGTCCTTCTGGAAGTGTCCAGTCCTACTGACTCAAAATTATTTTTTTAAGCTTTATTTTTCGAACAAAAGTGTGATCAGTCATTCATCAATTTTGAAAACTTTGATTCACTTACAGCATTGTCACATACAACCAGTTAATCTGTGCTGAATGTATTTTGTCAGGGTGTGTGTGTATGTGTGTTCAACTTGACTCTCTCTCAGATGTATTGACTGGAGATGGAGAGCTCGACATGACTCTCAGAAAAGGCAGGAGACGGGAGCCATCACTCTTCTCACCACACTTTTCCCCCCTTCCTCCTCCTTCTGCTCACCCACGTTGCTCCTCTCCTGCGCTGAAGACGTAAGTGCCTTAGACAGATGTCTGCTGCCTCTTGTCTAAAACCCTCAACGTGAGCTGCTGAGCTCGGCAAACTCTAATTAAGATCAATATTTCAATTTTTAGTAAAAGCGCACAAGACGGAGAGAAGACAGGGAGAGAAATCATCTGTCCGCAGAGACTCAAAGAGACAAAAAGAAAGGTCAACTGTGATTCTTCATTAGGTGTGTGAAAGTGTGTGTTGGAGAGATGTGATGAGAGCTGGATTGTGAGTGTGTGGTTCACATTTTCAAAATTCTCTTTTCTTTCTATGAGCGTTCTCCTCATTGACTATTTTAAGTGTATTACAGTATCATTTTTGGTGGCATTGGCCTATATTCTGGTTATTCAGAGTAACGTATGGGTTGATGGACAAGTCGTAATGTGACACCAGAAAGACACAGCCCTCATGAAGTAACACACATGGCAAGAGTGTGTTAGAAATGTAGTCAAAACTTACTGTCACACAGAAAATGCTAATGTTGCATGTTCTCTGCAAATGTTTAAAAGTTTCCCACTGACCCTGAACTATTTGGATATTAAACCAGACCTTGTTATTCTTATTAGTATTTACGTAACGTAAACTGTACATGTAGACTGAGCTCTGATAATCAGGCGCGTTGTAAATACACAACATACAGAGCAGTGGTTGCCTAAAGGTTACAGGAGGGAACTTGTAACCAGAAAGTCACTGGACCAGCAGGATCTGATCTGAACAACCGAAAAACCAGCGCTTGTCTGGCCTCTCACCAGCACCACTGTGGTGTCCTTCAGCAAAACCCTTATTCCCCACTGCTCCGAGGTGGGGACATATTTGCTCTAAACTTTAGAAGCATCCACTTCTTGCTTCTGCTTCGACCTTCTGCAGGAGTGTGCACACTTTTTTCCTCTGCACTTGAAGGGTCAATAAAACCATCCCCATCACTGTGCTTCAGTTTTATCCCCACACAAAGTGGTTAAATGAATCTGTGTGAACTGTTTACAACCTGCCTGATCATCCTCCATCTGACCTGTTGTGATTGACTGGCTGATGATGGATTGGACTGAGTTTCTTCCAGTTTGCATCAGTTGCTGCTGGAAATCTGGAAATGAAACCAAAGCGTGATGTGAGTCTTCTATGTTCACCTTTCACATTTTGTCTGTTTGTGTTATGAAGTCTGTACGCTCAATCCACACATTTAGATTCTTTTATTTAACTATGTTGCACATTTACAACTAGAACCTGGGCCTTTAAAAATCCACCTCAAGTTCACTTCAGTTATTTGTACTTGAATTAGATTTTTGGCTCTTTCCAGTATGTTGTTCATCTACTTAACTGTTCAGCATGTGCTTCTCTGTGTTGGTGGAAACACATCAGTCTTTGCAGCTCCCTCACCTCTTTCCCAGATCTCAGCATTAACTTAGAGTCCACTTAGAGAGATGTAGCCCCAACTACACAAGTAACACCCAAGTTGGAAAGAACCAGAATCGCGCTTGAAGTTTACTTTTCCTCTTTTCAGCCCAGATTCTGTGATGTCACACATTCTGCTTCTTTCAGACCAAAACCCTTTTTCTTCATCCTGAACAAACGTGGTTTCTATACAAGGGGAGGCCGCCTACATGCGGTGAAACTCCTGATTTCTAAACTAAGCCCCCCTGTTAACTTCAGCGCGCACACGCACGCTTGGTTGCCACATCCTCGCACAATTAAAGCTGATACCTCCACAGCGGCATTAGGGACTAAGCGACGGTGACAAAACCCTCCAGGCTTCAGATAACCCTGAGCCACCTCCTGGAGCCGGTCTCTTTGGTCTGGATGCTGGATACCTCGGCTCAAAGCCCAGCGTCTATCCTCCACCTTGCTGATGTCCATTTTGCTTAAATCGGTAGAACTGCACTTGCAAAGGCACAATGAAAACCCTGACTTCAAAAATTTATGTCTCAAGCCCTCGGCCGCAGACACTCCCCTTCCCCTGACAATGAATGGACCACAGCAGATCTTCTTACATGTGCCATTTCAATGCAGACTGCTTAGCTTGGCGTTTGAGGGCCGGCTCCTGCTTATTTGATAAGAAAATACCCCCTCTCCTAATGACTTAGCGCACCTAAACTTCAAATACGTTGATATGATTTCTGTCCCTTCATCTCATACTTTTCTTTCCATCCTCGCCAGCAGATTTGAGGCGGGAGGGGAGGAGGGGGCGCGTATTTCATGGCCAGTTCGGACGGGAAGTAAAGCTCAGCAGCTGCGCAAGGTTTTCCTGCTCACATCTGACCAAGTTAAACTTACTGCCACCTGTTTTCCCGCAGATATGCACTTTATTCCGCAGATATATGGGACCCCAGGGGGCCGCCGCTGCTGATCCAAGCTAAACGGGTCAGGTGCAGCGCTGTCCTGGTTAAAGTCCTGCTCTCATGATGGCTTATCACCGGTATCGACGTCCAACTCAACCTTCCGCTCCGATTTGCTTTACCCCAATAAAAGCCAGTCTCTTCAGAAAATAAGACAAATGTGGCCAGAATGGAGACGCACACGGCGGGTCTTAATTATCCGTCGATCCGCTGGGGATGAGTCTGGATGCAATTTGCGCTTAATTGCGAATGAAACCTCTGTCCAATCACACTTAACCCGTGCGCAGCCGCGGCGCGGCCTCTTCACAGCGCCGCGGAAATGCGGGATCGATTTTCAGCAGAGAGGCCTTCAATCGATCAGTGATTGATTGATTTTTGGTGGTTTGTGGTGTCAGACGCATCCCCAGAGAGTAAAGTGGATACAGTAAGCTCTTTTTAATCAAGCCAATACGGAAGAGCTCTTTTATTTTTGTGCCATATTTCATGTTTTTTTCTGTTATATCGGTTTAGTTTGCGGCCACAGCAGCATCAGCTCATCAGCTGATTGTTCCTTCCTGCTATTTCTATTCGCTTTATCCACTTTTTAATCCTTTGGATTAAACGCGTCTTTGCCCGCTTCCTCCTTAACTCTGGATCATTTCTCTGTGTGGACGAACACAGATCATAATTAGTATTTTATATATTCACGCATGAGCATTCAGCCTGATTATGGTTTCATTTTAACATCAACAAGTTTCTGATTTAAGGGTGTTATAATGAAATCCACCCTGGACTAAAGAATAACTCACATGAAAGTGTATATTTCATCACACATTTTTCGCACTGGATTTCTCCATAATAACAAAATGGAATATTGCGTTAATTATATGCTTATATGCTTTATAAGCTTTAAACTCGTTTTAAGACACATTAAAGATGTTTTATGTGGCACAGGACCCCCATGAATCTCTTTTGGCTCTTAAAGAATCATGAAAAATCATTTCAGGTTAATAACAAAATCATCTTTCTTTTGCTCTGACATCTATCCGTGCGCACAGCCTCGTTGCGTAACTGTCAGAATCAGTGGAGCTTGTTTCTCAGCTCCCAGTAAACTTTAGCTTTTTTTTTAATCTGAGAAACTCCCGGAGCTGTCACTCCTCTGGCTGCGCTGTGCAGTAGCATCTGCTCGGTCACTAGAGGGTGGGATCCGCTGCACCTGTTCTCTCTCCGCTCACTTCGTCTCCGCTCGGCTCTTCTCGAACCGGTCCCCCGGCCAGAGTGAGCGTAGAGGAGCTGCTATAGGACAATGCAAATCTAGCGCTGTGATCTCCTCCCACTGGCGCGTCACACCTCTGTGTGGGTGGGGGTTCGGGGGCCACGCTGCCTTTATAAGTGCACATTGCCTCCCAGCGCCTCAGTGACACTGCGTGGTTTCACCGTGAAGCTGTTAGAAACAATCTGAAGGCCGTTAGAGGGAAAAAAACAACTGGAATTTATCACCTCTTGCATAATAATACACACACAGTCACACACTTGATGAAGGGGGACAGCACCGTGGACACGGAACCTGTGAGTAGACGCTGTTTGAATGAATCTGGACTGAGCACAACAACAAGGAACCAGACTCACCTGACCATCCTAGCAGGAGAACTACCTGCAACTTAAGAGTAGCCTCAAATTCAGCTGTGAAAACTTCTGCACGTGTCATTCCAATTTGGACTCTGGGGACTTCTTGGCACATCTTTACGCACGCCTGCGCAACCCCCTCCCCGTGACTGTCACACACTTTGGTGTGAGTGTGTTAGAAACTTTTAAATCCCAGCCATGCTGCAGTGACTCGAGATCGCTGCTTTGGACTTCACGATCAAGCTGTGAACAACACAGAAGGATGCTTGGAAAACATTTATAACACACCGGACGGAGGAGGCGAAATATTTTCTTGTTACCTGAGAGAACACAGCGGAGGACAGTAAATCTCAAGGAGGCAAGTGGTCTGCAGAGGTAAAGCGAGGACAAGACAGGTTGGTGTCTCCAAATTCACTTGGCTCGAGTTTCAGCCGCCTCCGGGGCTCCTGGTATTAAAGCATTTGACCTGGGATAAGTTGTCAACAAGAGCAGCGAGCGGAGGCGCACTGGCAGCTGTACAAGTTCATTTACATGCATACGTATATTCACGCTACTATATATAGAAGTTATCTTAGGGACTAGAAGCCTTAATAAGTTTCTCCACCCACCCGCTGGCCCTGCAGCAGCTCCACGCACCCGGCGTGTGCGTGTGTCTATATATACCCCATACAGGCTTTTATTCCTCCTCGCAATCTGTATCCGAGAGGGCTCCCCGCCGTCGGTTTGGCTGTGAGGACAGGAGTCGTCGCATGGACTGACATGGCCACCGACCTCGCCATGAGCGCAGAGCT